>CANTUT010001807.1:0-82500 GCA_947687605.1 Reutealis trisperma | reverse complement strand
CCTCCGGTCTAATTTTTTAGCATTTTTAGCCTTATCCTTTTGGTCTTTTCACTTTTCCACTTCTTAGGCTACCCTCATCCTATTTGCCTATAAATAGGCCCTCCGTCCTCCATTTTTCTACACCCCTTGAGTTAGAATAGATAGCTATTCTCTAATTTCTCTCTTCTTTTCCCTCTAACCACTCTCTAATTAATTAATTATCTCACCCTAATCAAATTAATTAGTCTTTTTAATTAACTAATACTCTTTTTTTAATTAAAATTAATTATTCAATTAATTAATTAAATATTATTTTTAATTAATTAATTAATCACTTTTTTTTTCAAAATCAAATTAATCATTTTTTTTTTCAAATCCACCATTTATCCAAATTAATTAATTAATCTTTTTAATTAATTAATCTAACCATCTATTTCATCACATTAATCAGTTAATTAATCATTTTAATTAATTAATTAATCTTCAATCAATCCAATCACCCGGTCCCGATAAAGTAGAACTTTTGTATGATAAAACCCTCCGCCTATCAAAAGTAAAGGTATCAGCCTTTTTCTCTCACCTACAAATCTAAATCAAATTAATCAATCTAATCAATCTCTAAACCCCTCCATTTAATCGTGGAATAAACTATATGGATTTTAATCTCCATTTAATAGGGTACGTAGGCACGTTTGGAATTTAAATTCAAACCTCAATTCCAAATCCTAATCAATCTTATTTCCCCTTTTGTTTTCCAATGTAATTAGTGTATTTAATTGATTTAATTATTTTGTAATTAAAGAGTGATTATGTGGTTCCCCTAGAATCCATAAGGACTAGAGGGAACACTCTCCTTAATTTATGGATATTTTATTTTAATTTTCTCCATGCACTCATCCCATGCTCATGCATTAATCATGATATTGTAATTGTCATATAATAGTTGTCATCTACGAAACTAATTTTCTAAGCCAAATTAAAATTAAGAGCCAAATTTAGATTATTTAACTAAAAACCTAGTCCCTGAGCTTAACTTGATTTGAAGACTAGTGATTTTATCCTTAGGTAAATTAATTGCAAAATTAATAAATTAGAGTCACAAATTGGATTTTTTCTTAATTTTCTCATTTAAAATAAATTAGGGTGGTGATTCCCGTATCCTTTTCAAAATCAAAAATCAAATTTTCAGGCGATAGCCGTTCCAATTGTGAGCACCGAAACTCATTCCATGACCTCCTTAAAAATTGTTCGGTCTTCCCTTAAGGAAAAATTTCCTCCGAGTGAGGGAGGGGCATTTAGGTGAGGTCTCATAGTTGGAAGATTCTGCTAGGGACTACTTGCCACCGTTTAAAATAAAAGGAAAGCAAATAAGAGAATTACTATTTGGTTAAAGAAAAATTTTTCAAAATAATCTCTATTTGGTTCATTAAGTATAATTTGACTTTCATGTATCACTTTGTATAATAAATGCTCCTTACCTAATTTTAGCTTTAGGAAAAATTTTTGGATGGCGAGTAGAATTGGTTCGATAACTCTTTTTAAGTATGTTGGGAGATAGTGAAAGCATTTCACCTCATGACGAATCCTCAATCATTTCATTGGTGTAACGAACAATCAGTACTGTTAAACCCAAGCGGGTCCCATTACCTCACATGTGGTTAGGTATATCAATGCTCTAGCGAGATAGAGACCCTGAACTAAATCACCTTTCACCCTTGTGCATGTAGTTGCCTTAGCATTTGACCTTAGGCTTTATGAGCTGTAATGCTTGCGGGCATATTCATGAAACTTTTTTTGGCGTGCATCATGTCGTAGTCATGCATAGATAACATGAGAAACTTGATAAGACAAGACTTGAACACCTCAAAAATCCTAAACTGGTGGTCTATCACCTTAAAACATAGTAACATCACATACTCACCCTATCAACATTTAAACTCAGTGACTAACCATGTGAAAGGAATCCTTTTACCAACACACCTTCACATTCATACTCTTTTTTTTTTTCTACAATTCAATATTCTTATATATTTTTCTACTTGTTTTCAAGGTATTGATAGCCAACACCTCCAGCCCCTTCGACTAAGACAAGATGAGCACCTTTTTCACCTATCTCCTTAAGAAACAAAAGGAGACTTTCCAAGCTGCACTCATTACTGCCCTTAAAACCCAAGCTAACACTTTCACTAATGCTCTTAATGCCAAGTCCACCACATTCACTAGTGCTCTCAACTCCCAGCGCTAATCCATCATTAATAAGGTCAAGGAAATGACCAATGCCTCCATTGCTCCTCCCCTTACTCAGTTTGCTTCCAGCCAAGCTAGAACCAATCATTCCCCTACTTTTACTCCTCCCATTATCGATCTCACCAATAAAGGGAAAGCTCCCAAGACATCTACCTCTCCTCCATTAGATGTGAATACCACCGCTCCCACTCCTACTACGAATCCTTTTCAAAGTGGATATTTCTCTAGCTTCCCTAAAGCCAAAAAATTGATGGAGAAGTTTGAAGCCATAGAATGATCCCTCAAAAATATCAAAAAGCATAAAGACATGATAGATGTCGATTCTTTTGCTCTCTTCCCAAATGCCCAAGTCCCACCTAAGTTTAAAATGCCCATAATGGACAAATTTAATAGCACCACTTGCCTGAAAACTCACCTCAAGATGTATGTGGGTGCCATGAGAACCTCTGGTGTGGATGGTAAGCTCTTTGCTTAGTTTTTCCAATAATCCTTAACTGAAATTATTGTCAAGTGGTTACTATATCTTAACCAGAATCACAAGAAGACTTGAAATGACATATGTAATGCATTTGTCAAGTAATACCACTATAACATCGAGGTGGATGTCACCTTCGAGATCTGGAAACCACAAACAAAGGCAAAGGGAATCCTTCACTGTGTTCCTTATAGGGTGGAGGTCAAAAATAACACAAATGATGAACTGTCCATTTGAGCTAGAGCGAAATTGACATTATCGGGAAGAACCTCCTCCTCTATTACCAGATGCATCTGCAAACACAGTACCTCTCTAGCTTTAAAGTTCTCATTGCTGCCGCCTCCAAAATTGAGGATTTAACTCAATAGGGACAAATCAAGGATGAATCCTCTAAGTATCACAAGAATAGCAATTACACAACTAATACCACCAATTCCACCACCTAAAGAGAAAGGGAGGTAAATACTATGTCTTATCACTAGCCAATGAGATTAGAAGCAAGGAGGACTTTTTCCAAGCTAGGCATGCTCTTCAGCGTCGTTTACAAGAAAGCCTTAGAGGCTCATCTAGTTAAGCCTTTAGAACCACGATCTCCTCCAAACCCCTTGCCTAAAGGATACAATGCTAATGAGATCTGTGATAATCATCAAGGGCTAGGGTATAAAACTGATGCGTGTAAGACTCTAAAGCATAAAATTTAAGACCTCATTGGTAGCTAGACATCATTGCTTCTAAACCCAAACTCTAGCACCATCACTAATAATTGATACTTTGAGAAGAATGTCGCCTTACTGCACCCCTATATAAGTATTTTGAGTCTATATCTGAGTCCTCTGAGTCCATTGTTGAGTCATTTGAGTCTATGTCTAAATCAACTGAGTTTGAGTCTTTTGAGTCTGTTTCTATTAAATCTTTCTTTGAATTTAAGTATGTCAGGTCTTACCCTTTTGAGTTTATGTTTTGCCTTCTAGGCTTACCCTTTAATGTAACTATTGATGGGATTTTTATTAGTAATAAAAAGTCTAAACTTTTTGATTTGCTTTAATTTTTTTCTGATTCATCTTTGGATGAGACATCTAAAAAGGGAAAATAAAAGAAAAAAACTAAAAAATTAAAAAAAAAAGAATAGGGCAAAAGAAACAATTAATTATGGTGAAAAAAAAATCATCACATCAATTGTTTTGCATTGAAACCTAAAGACTTGGTAAGGACAAATCCAAGCATCAGAGTTCGCAAAATCAAGACATACATATATAAGAAGCCTATCCAATGGAAGTTGTAGAGAGTATATTAGAAGGCATCATGATTAGTTAAAGGCCATTGATAAAAAGAGAATGGATTCTCTTTATGAAATTCAGGACTATCAATAGAGACCTTTCAGGCACTTCAACAAGAAGGTGAAAAATAAGAGCTTGCGAAAAGGAAAAGATTGATGCTTTTATTCATAATCCAAGAGGAAAAGTTAGATCGAATTAGGCCAGACCGTACATTCTCAAGAAGATTCTATTTGATGAAGGCTCCATTTTTACAGACATGTATGAAAGCGAATTATCCCATCTTGGCAACCTGGATTAGCTGAAGCGATACATCATCCAAAGATGACATATGCATTTCATTTCTATTTTTCATGCATCTGCACTAAAACTACATGGACCTGATTCTCTTAAAAAGAAATGATTGATAGAAAAGTGATGTAAGAGATATATAGGTAGCCGACTTAAGGTGCAGTCTAAATCAAAATATAAAATATTTTATTTGTATCACATTCTCATTTTCTCTGTGCCTAATACATCATTCACTTAATTTTTTTGCCTAAACAAAAAAAAATAACAAGACAAAAAAAATAAGAAAAAAGAATGCTCGCTAAGCTGAAAACTTGAAAGAGCGGCTTAGGCAAAAATTAGAGCAAAAATAAAAGATGTCTCATTTAATGGTGATCAAAGTTTGCAAAATACAAACCCATCATTATGAAAAAAATGATAGCCCTTTCAATGTTGTCTATAGCTTATCCTGTATCATATAGTCCTGTCAACCTACAAGTTTCATAAACAGAAAGAAAAAAAGTCATATCTAAAGTCATAATAGCCAACCCTCCTAGGATGCACACTCCTCATGCCTTTGTCAAAATCAGAGTCCATCACAATCTCCTTAAAAGGACACACTCATTCTCCTAGTCATTGTAGTTCCCTCTACCGTAGAAGTAGAAGTATTAGCTTACTACAACAGTGTCAAAAACCCTCCCCTGAGTATTAGTAGTTCTGAAACTGCTCCCAAAAATCTTCCCCTGCACTTCCAAAACTGCAATACCCCTTTTTGCTTTAATTATAGTAATCCTTCTCTGAACTACCACACCTTATCTCCTTACTACTGTCATAGTCTCCTTTATCATCACCATTGCAGTTTGAGTCACTGCTATAGCTTGTGGTGTTACACCTCCCATAGATTTTCGAGTCTCCTTCAAAAATTAAGTCTCTTTCAAAGATTGGGTTACCCCTCTGTTTGTATTGCAATCCTCTCACCACCAATGGCTTCTCCTACAGCCCCTTTCTCCTCAGCTGTGTCATCCTTTATTCCCCTCAGCAGGGTAGTTTGGTACTCTCTTTCAACTAGCCAAACCACCTTTATCAACTATTTGTCATGCCTCTTTGTGGTCCTAAATGAAATCCCATAATGAACAACATGATAACTCTTTTAGCCAATCACCCTAGTAGTTTCGATAATGGAAGTTGTGATTCGTGCATACTCCAAGAAAGGAACAATTGCAGGTACATCCTAAGTTTGCCTCATCTACATTTAAATCCTCATCCTCTAGTGGAAGATCATTTTAGCCAAACCTAATAAGCAAATCACTCAACATCCATGGCCTATGGTAATGAAAGATTTGATTCTATACCACTGCCAAGATATGTCCTCTAGGCAAGCTACAAAGAACCATCCTATTTGATCTCTAACTGAGTCTCAGTAAGGCATTTATAAACTGAGAAGCAAAAGCCACCACTAAAAAATGATCCATCAGCTACACTTGTAAGATAACCCAAAACCTAAAATTAGACACCCACAAAGCACCCTTAACAGAAAGGGTAAAAACAAATAAATTTTTCTAACCTGGAGAATAATTGGCAAGACAATCCATCTCTATAAACCCCAAACAAAGCAATTGAGACTCATCAGTGTCTTTGCTAGAACAACTCTAACCACAAAATGCCTCTGTTTCATCTACAATACCAATCATGTCACTCTAGCATCATCCCAACAAATGGACTTATGAAACAGGTATCCGACTCTCAAATAGAAAACCAAAACCTTCATCCTCAGCCTTCTTATATCTCCCTAGTCATCAGGATCATGAAACTTATCAATCACAGTGGTCAAATTCACCTAATCATCACCAACCACCATTTAGTGACATCCTAAGGTAAGTCCAAAAACTCTTGAAAAATGCAAAAAAATGCCAAACTTTGAACTCTGAACCACCAGAGTTGCCTCTAGGTCGATTCTAAGCTATAACATCGATCTTCTTAAAGGTGGGGCACAACTCCTCTTTAGTAGCACCAAAATAGAAAATAAGGGCCACTAGATCCTAAAACCTAAAGCAAGCCCCCAGAAAAATCTCAGTCTACCCAAACTCCTCCCAATGCTACCATGATAACTATTCCACACTAGCCTAAGTTAAGTTTCTCAACCTTGTTGAGTTTCTCAGTCCACAAATGAATGTAGTGTCTAAAATATGGCTTTTATGGACGTAAAAGTCATATGAAAATTTTCATTCACAAAGTAAATGCATGAATCCATCTTTTTGCATCCATGTAATCATCTATTACAAGATTGCAAATCATCCATAGCAAAAAAATTAAACAAAAGTTTCATGAATCCTGAAACATGCATATATGAACTTACATCATCTATGCATAAACATACCTGCAAATGCAACTATTCGTACCCTTGCATAATCATGCATAAGCTGAGCTAATAGCCTCTCTAATGCTGACTAACACCTTTTTGAAGCTGACCGACATTTCCTAAAGCTAGCTAGTGTCTTCTTAAAGCTAAATCATACCTTTCCAAATCTAATCGATAAAATGTGACTTCCAAAGTCCTTTTAATCTTAGCAAAGTTCCTTTAAGCTTTCCAAAAAGCCTAACCCCTCACATCCAAAAGCCTAAGTTTCCTTGATGCAACTAAAATCTTGTCAGAATCTCTCGAGCCGACTCGATATAAGCTGAGGTTCTCCCCTTATCAAAATCTTATCAGAATCTCTCGAGCTAACTCACCATAAGTTGAGGCTATCCTACCAAAATCTTGTCAGAATCTCTCAAGCTAACTCACCATAGGTTGAGGCTCTCCTTTCATTAAATTATCGTGTCTAAAATCCTCTTCTACCCATAAGTGTCTAGAAATAGTTACCTAGACATCCATATGGTTCTTTTTTCCATATCTTTCATCCAAATCCATCAACTCCACCCATAAATATCTAGAAACGATCACCTGGACATCCAAGTGGTTCCATTTTCCCCCTGTTTTACCCAAATCCATCGATTCACCTAAAAATATCTAACCACCAGCTTAGATATCTCTTCTGTCCATTTTCTCACTTCCATTTATTAGCAACATATTCCACCCATAAAAGGTTTAGGAATAATTGCTTAAACATCTCTATGGTTCTTTTACCATATTCTTTTCTCAACCATGTCTCTCACCCAAATACATCCAAATACTGACCTAGACATCATTTTTATTCCTTATACCATCCCTTCTTTTGGGTTCACTAATATTGTAATTGCCTTACAGACAAGACAATTCTGAGGAGGGGTAGCTACGAACCTTTAATTTTGTACCCTTATCATCCTGTGATAGTCTAATACTTGTTAAGTTTAGTGCGATATGTAGAGTTGTTACAAATTTAGCCTTCAAATGCATTACCATTCGAATACCTAATTTTCCAATATAAAACAATAACTAATATGTAAGAAAAAAAAAATGCTTGGGCAGCATGCATTTCATGCCGCTGGCTTAGGCAGCATGCAATGCATGCCAGTGGCCAGAAAGGTATGATAGTATGCCATCTGCACCAACAGCACTCCATGGTGCCGCCAGCGCATTGCCAGTGTTGCCCTTCCCTTCTTTTTTTTTTTTTTTTTGCCTTTTTTGCCCTCTAATATGATTTCTTAGCATTTTTAGCCTTATCCTTTTAGTCTTTTCACTTTTTCACTTCCCAAATTACCACTCATCCCATTTGTCTATAAATAGGCCCTCTATTCCTCCATTTCTTTACATCCCTTGGGTTCTAGTAGATAGCTATCCTCTAATTCCTCTATTCTTCTACGTCCAACCACTCTCTAATTAATTAATCTTTTTAATTAATTAATTAATTAATCTTTTTAATTAATTAATTAATTAATCTTTTTAATTAATTAATTAATCACTTTTTTTTAAATCAAATTAATCATTTTCTTTCAAATGCACCCTTTATCCAAATTAATTAATTAATCTTTTTAATTAATTAATTCATCCATCCATTTTATCATATTAATTAGTTAATTATCTTTTTAATTAATTAATCTATCCATCCATTTTATCACATTAATTAGTTAATGAATCATTTTAATTAATTAATTAATCTCCAATCAATCCAATCATCCGGTCCTGATAAAATTGAACTTTGGTTCATTAAAACTCTCCGCTCGCCAAAAGCAAAGGTATCAACATTTTCCTCTCACCCATAAATCTAAATTAAATTAATCAATCCCTAAACCCCTTGACTTAAACATGGAACTAACTATATGGGTTTTGATCCCCATTTAATAGGGTATGTTGGCACGTTTGGAATCTAAATCCAAATTTTAATCAATTTCCTTCCCTTTTTGTTTTCCAATGTAATTAGCGTATTCAGCTAATTTAATTATTTTGAAATTAAAAAGGGATTATGTGGTTCCCCTAGAATCCATTAGGACTAAAGAGAATATTCTCCTTAATTTGTGGATATTTTATTTTAATTTTCTTTATGCACTCATCCCATGCTTATGCATTAATCATGATATTGTAATTACCATATAATACTTGTCATTCACGAAATTAATTTCCTAAGCCAAATTTATATTATTTAACTAAAAACCTAGTCCCTAAGCTCAACTTGGTTCGAAAATTAGTGATTTAGATTAATTACAAAATTAATGAATTAGAGTCACAAATTGGATTTTTCATTAATTTTTCCATTTAAAATAAGTTAAGGTGGCTACTCCTGAATCATTTTCAAAATCAATTTTCCAGATGATAGCCTTTCCAATCATGAGCATTGAAACTTGTTCTATGACTTCCTTGAAAATTGCTTGGCCTTTCCTTAAGGCAAAATTTCCTGACCAAAGGAGAAGCGTTCGGACAAGGTCTCACATAAATGAGTGCTAATTACATTGCATAAGTATTCCATGTGTTTTCATTTGAATTTTTTGAAAAACCTTAAAATCATGGTCAAAACATGGGTTTAGTGAATGCAACATTAAATTTCTAGCCATTGGCTCTGTTTTTTAAATTGCATTCGCGAACTTTATGTAGTGAATGTGAATTAGAATATTTTTTCCTTTACTCACAATTTTCAAAATTCACAATCCGACATAGATTTTACAAATGTGATTAGCCTTTGACTCAGAAAAATATAGCTTTTCTTATAATGATCCAATTTCAAAATTATCTAATTTTAATGCATTTTGACCTTCTTTTTTTTTTTTTTTTTTGTGCATTTTTCACTTATATAAACTCCCTTTTGGCCCTTAAAAGTCATTTTCCAATCACTTCTAATCTATAAAGCTATTTTAACTTATTTTGTGTTCTTGCATACTACTTCCTTCTTATTTCTTTCATTTATTCCTTGTTTCTTTCATTTCTTCTCATATGGCCTCTAAAACCAGATTAACTAGAGAGGCTAAGGGAAAAGGTGTCCAAACCTCTCAAGTTCCTCCTCAAGTCTCTCTTCTTAAATCTATGAAGGGTGTCATTAAGAAAAAAAAAAACAAAATTAGAACCTATTACAAGACAAATTTGTTGTTGCAAATAATATTCCTAATGTAATAAGCTTGAGGACTTTAGGCATTGACAAAGATATATTGGCCTAGTTAGAGAAATTGCAAAGGAGAAATTTCATCTTTGTCAAAGATGATGGGTATGAAGAACTCACCAAGGAATTCTTAACCACCTTGGTGTTAGGAAAAAATTTCTCCTCTCTCTATGGTCATTATGGGATTTGTTTCTAATTATTTGGAAATGAATGTAAATTAAGATTGGAGGAAGTAGTGGATATCTATGGCTTTCAAAAGAAAAGAGCTTCCAATCTGATCGAATTGGATATGAGCTATAATGACTTTTGGAGAGAGCTCTCCATAGAAGCTAGGTATGATCCAAAATAAACAAATGCAAAAATTTTACAACCCTCACTTTTTGGATCCTTCATCAAATTATCACCTTGTCCATGAACGCAAGACACTATGGAAATGAGAAGGTCAGTTAAAAAGACCTTTTCTTCATACATAGAATGATCAAGGGAGAGAAATCCAAATTGCAAATTTCTCATTGACTAATTTATCCATCTAGCTAAAAATCCTAAGGGTACAATCCTCCTTCCCTCTCACATTTCCTTAATTGCCAAACATGTTAGAGCCATTACTCCCCAAAATAAGGCCATCCTTAAAACTTGCCAAAGGCTGGCTCTAATTTCCATGATTTAGAAACTTAATTCATTTTGAATGCATAAGAGAGAACAATAATTTCTTGACTATATTCTTGGAGAAGTTGGCTTTCAAGAAGGAGAAACCAAGAGATCCAAAAAGCACCAAAAGGTAGTTGTGCAAAGTGAAAGTAGCTAACAAGTTGCAAAAAGAGGCCAAAGGGATCAAGGCACTCAAATATCTACTAATGCCCCTATGGGTTCAATTGACCAAATGTTTAGCAAGATTATAAAAAAGCTAAGCCTTTTCGATCATGTCCATGGTAACATTGTTGAAATGCAACAGAAAATGGGGATTGAAGCTTGTCATTTGGAGACTTGGGAACCTATTAAGGAAGAGAATGGGGAAGAGCCTTAGATTTAGGCCTTAGAATTTATTTCCTTTATTTTTCATGGTTTCATTTACCTTTATTTTATGCATGCATTTCTTTTTTGGACTGATTTGGCAATGATCAAACATGTATTTATTTTTACAAATTATTTATGATCTTTGTTTACTAGTTTTACTTCTATTTCTAGTTTTGTTTACTTGTTTACTTATCCCTACCCTCTTTTTAATCTTGATAAAGGGGGAGAAAAAGAGAGAATTTTGAGGGAGCATTGATTAAGGGGAGGCATAGGCATATTCTTTTTTGCTGATAAAAAACTAAGAAAAAGGTTGAAACTCGAGAAATTTAGAAAATTCTTTAAGTATTATTTAGGACCTACTTATGAAAGCATGTTTCTATTAATTTAAGAAAAATAATGTTTTATGAAAAATGGCTTTGTTATTATGATATTATGACCTCTCCATGCAATTTTGTAAGTACTATCTTCATTTTCTATGATATCATGTTATTTAATGATTATTATGATATATAAGTTTCTCTTGTAATGTTCATTCATGTTATTCCTATTTGTCATATATTTTTATGATTTTACTGAGTTGATAGCTCACCACATTATCTATAGATTTTAGAATTTAGTTTAGAAGTGTAGACTTGACTTGGAGAAGTTAGAAGGCAAAGGGCTTGCCCTATCTATTAGCAAAAAGGCTCTAGCTATTTTTTATGAAGAAGGTACTTAAAGTTAGAGTTAGAAGATAGCTTAGAATATTAGAGATTTATTTTTATAGATCTTATTTCATAGTGAACTATATTAGAATGTAACAAAATGTAAGTAAGTGAACTTTTTATGAAATAACTGAATTGAATAACATGAGAAAGTTAATTTAAAGATAAATCAATCTAAGCCCATATGATTTTTCAAATAATTGAATATAATGTATGAGTAGTTTGATTTGGGGATATAAATGTGTGAACCCTTAATTTTGCGCCCTCTAGCATGTAATCAAACTCGAAATGTGCCTAGACTTGGTACCACTTTTAGGAGTTGAATCTTTGAAAATTGCCAAAACCATGAAAATTAAAAAATGGACCTCGGGAGCCAGGACCCACTCGTCTAGCCTCTAAATTATCCTAAAATCATCCAGGATTGAATATTGAGTATAATACAGCTGGAATAATGGAAAACAGAGTTAAAATGGTCAAAAAGGGGCAAAAATAGGAAAATTGACAAACTAGCCTGCGAGGCAACCTCACAGGCCTATATAGCATATGCACAGGACTGCAGGAATCTCAAAGCCCTGTATGGAACCGCATAGCTCCTGTACGGTTTCTCAAGGCTCCTATATGGTTCCAACTCTGAAATTCTGAATTTTCTTTAGCTTTTTTATTGAACCTCACATCCAAACCTTACAAACTCTTCCCCTATACTTTGCCCTATATATAGGGGTTTTCCACTTAGTTTTCTTCACTTATTGGCTTGCTTAATTAGCCTTCGCATCAAGTAAAGCATCTCTCTAAGCTTAGTCTGCCATGGAACAAGCTCCTTAAGAATGAGCTCTTTAGTCTGAAGTTTTTCTTTTCTTTTTATTTTTATTTCTTGCTTTGCTTTTACTCCTTGCTCCACAAAGTGAAAAGTTTAAGCTTTTTCATCACCATTCGAGGTAGCTTCCCTCAACCTCAATTGAAGCAAGTTCCCTACCATCCGAGGCAAGTCTGTCGCCTACTGAGATGAGTCCTCTCCATCTCAAGGTAAGTCTCTTTTCCTTTTCCTTTCATTTATTTATTTCATTTTATTTTTCCCTCCTCATTATTAGATAAGGTCTGTGATGTAGGCAAATTTATATACCCTAGCCCTTATGACTAAATATGGAATGAGCAAGGGGTCGAACACTAGGAAAAATGATGAATTTATTATTAATCGAACAAATAATAAGATGAATAGACAAAGAATAATTGGAGTTTGAGTAACTAATTAACTACTAATTTAACTACAAATCACTAATATCTAAATAATTTAAAGTTATTAAACAATTTAAATCTAAATCAATGAACTTTTAACATATATATAAAATAAGATTATGAATGAGTTGATTAGAGAATTAACCTAAAATATTTAAAAGCTTATCTCTAAGTCAATTAAAGGTATTTTTGAATAGACTTACACACATTCTCATGTCAATGTAAATGGAAACAAAAACCATGAAGTTCAATGTTAATTCTTTTTATCCCTTTAGAAGTAGATTCTAATTAATCTTTTAACTTAAATGACATCAATTACTTTTCCACTAAGAATTCCAATTCTCATTGCAAATTCTTAACTAACATATTACATATGGTGATCAAGCATATATAACAACTATTTAGAACTTAATTGAAGCCAAATCAATCATTCATTAACAAAATATCAAGATGAAGTTCATAGACTAAATTTGCATTGCAATTCTAACCACAAGTACTTTAGCCTTGATGCATTGTTAGATATCTTATAAAAAGAAAATTAAACATTCAATCATCAAAGAAATAAAATAGATTAAGTAAAGAAAAGTTATAGAAATCTTTTACTAGCACTTTTCAAAATTAGAAGCCTTGATACAAGAATAGTTTCACAAAGTGCTATATTTGAAAGTGCTAAAACTTGTAAGATCTCTTTTTTTCTTCTTAATAAAATACTCTCTACTTTGTATTATGATTTTCTAGATGTCTTTTGCAGAAGAAACTTCAACTATTTAGAGGCTTTGAATAGTAAAAAGTCATAACATTTCATAAAGAAATGCAACACTTCGTGAAAAGTCACCTAATAACTGCTTTAGAAACTTTAAGGGCATTTTGGTCAATTCAGATGGCAAAATTAGACTTTGAGGTCTTCATGAAAGTTGTAGGCCTTTTTATCAGCTTTCCATAGCCTCTTGAATCGTTTCAATCTGATTTGTGTAGAGGAAGTTATGATGAAAACATTACAAATTGTTCATGAAGAATCCTGTCTTTTGGTGTGTGCCGACTCGGCACCAACTCACTCTCCACTTAACAACTCGGCACAGTAACCATTGGTGCCAAGTCAGCACACTTGATGACGACTCGGCACCAGTGAATTCCAAACTTTGCTTTCTTTTTATATTTGACTCTTCTAGGAACCTCCAATACCTCCCATAACCTACTAAAACTTATAAAATGCTCTCAAAACCATCAGGTTAAGGAGAAATCTTGAGAAAATATTAGTAGAATAAATATTAAGGGAATAAAATACAAAATGCATTATAATATACTAAGCATAAACCTAAAAGGTAACTAAAATGCACTTGAAATAACACTAAATCTATACCATTTTACATCACATCAGTCTGCCCCTTACTCTATTCCTTTCAGGAATAGCGGGGTAGCAAAGACTTGGATGGTTAGCCCAGCCGCTAGAGGAATGCTAGGCATGGGCCAGCCTCCAAGTCCCTTGCCTTAGACCATATGGACCATAAGTAGATTAGGAATTTCCATAAAATTAAAAGTGTAGTACAAACTAAAGGTCAATTCACTAAAGTAGAGGGAGGTATAAGATGACTTGGATGGTTTGGCCAGTTGCCAGAGGAACGCTAGGCATGTAAACTGAGGGGGTACAGAGGGAGACTTCCCCTTGTTAACTTGACTTGGAGGTTAGGCCATGCCTAGCATTCCTTTAGCGGCTGGTCCAACAATCCAAGTCATCTCATACCTTTACTTTCTTGAATTGACATTTTGTTTGTACTACACTTTCAATGTAAATTGAAGTTCTTAACCAATAAATGGTCTGCATGGTCCAAACCCTTTAACTTGGAGGATGCTCCATGCCTAGTCTTTTCTCTTCTACCTTGACTCTCGTAATTGATTCACTTAGGTTAATTAACTAAAATTTGAATTAATTAATTCAACTTGGTAATCAATTAAAACCAATCAATTAATCAATCCAACTCTAAAATAAATCAATCAATTGAAACATGATAAAAATACTAAGAGAAAGTATCCCTTCGTGATAAGAGAGACTACGTGGGTTTTAATTCTCATTCAAAGGGATATACATGTATACTTGGTTCAAACATCGAATCCAACTAAAGCTAATCAACTTCATTTTTCTTTAAGTTTCATTTATTTATTTTTATAAAATGAATGGTCATGCATCATAATAAATTGTACATGCATTAATTATGAAATTATTTTTAAGTCACAACAAAATTAAATGCCAAATTATTTTATTAAAAAGGACGGAAAATCTAGTGCCCGAATCTTTTTTTTTTTTCAAGGCTAGTGTATTTTTTTGGAATATTAATTGGAGTTAACTTGAATTTTTTCCTTAATTTTTTTCCTAATTAAAATAAAATTAAGGTGGTGACTTTAGTACACTTTTTCAAAATAAAACTATATGAGTCTGAGGGCTCCCATAGGAGTTTAAACTCATAGCGGATCATATTGATGCTCGATCGAGGTCTCACAAAGGGTTTTATGAGATGATTAGTGGTTTTAAGCCTACCCATATCTTTCGATCTTCACACCTCAGTCATTTGAAAAGAAATGAGCTTACTGTCAAGCTAAAGTGACGAATTACCAAGGATGAAACATAACAATTGTCTTCCTTAAATTAATTCAAATTTTCTGAATATAATGTGATAAAGTAAAAACAAAAATTTATAAATTATTTTTTTAACACACAGCATCGTGCAGGAATGCTTACTAGCTACACATTAATAATGGATTCCACTCTTCGAATCAACTACAGACTAACCTGTGTACTAAAATTTCGTTGTTGGTTCATGGTTACCATATACGCTTTTGTAGGAACAAATTGTGAAGAGGAGTAAGAGAGAAAGGGAAAGAAAATAAGAAGATTGGAAAAAATGGATGGAGAAATCAGGGAGAAAGTAATTTTTCTTTCATTGGGAAAGCAAAGAAAAATTATTGAAAAAATTAAGATGTAAGACGAAATCACTTGCCTATTATTCTAGAAACGGATGAAAGTGGATGAAATAAAAGCGGTATGAGGAAATCATGGAAGAGAATAATATCATATTTTCACTTGTTGGCAGGAAAAGAAATTGAAAGGAAAAAGAGAAATTGTACCAATAGTAGTCATTTGGGCCTAAGAGTGCAATTGAACCAATTAACTTGAATTAAACTTGTAAAATATTTGAATTTGACTTAAATTTAAATTGAATCGAGTCAAACAAAATTTAAATCCAAGTAGTTTAAGTAATAAGTCAATCAAAGTTTGATTTAATAAATAATTTTAAATTAATTCATATTATATTTATTTATTTGAGTTTGAGTTTGAATTGAGTTCTTAATTTGAAATTTTATTTTAATATTAATAAATAAGCTATTTTAATTTTTAAATAATAATTTTGATCACTCATTCAACCCAAGCTCAAACATGAAAATTCAAACAAAATAATAATAATAATAATAATAATAATAATAATAATAATATTATTATTATTATTATTATTATTATAACAAAACAATTTCTTATTGCTCAACTAGATGATTATTTCAACAGCTAATGATGATAAAACTATTATTATCATTTGATGGGGATTAAAATGGCTTACTCTAAAATGGGCCTAGAACAAGTAGGTCAAACACGAAATCATACAATCCTAGAAGCAAGTCTCAGAACAGCCGAGCAATCCAGCATTACTCAAGCATGCCCAAATCCTCTTAAGATATATCACCTTGCAGCATGTTTTTTTTCTCTCTTTCTCATCCAAGCACAAGCACTTTGCTCCAAGCAGCATCTCGCCTCATCAATGGATAGATTACAAGGGAGGTCTTCACCGACAACTCCTTACAGGTTTGCCTGACATGCAATCCACGCTACATCTGAAAAACGAGAATTTGTCACCTCAGCACAATACTTGACAGCTTCCAAAATAAGCATATTATTACCACTATCCAGCCACATAATGATGCAACCTGACCTATTTGAGTAGTCCCAGCCATATAGCTCAAGCCTATACTTCTTCAAATAAAATGGACTTTTGAGTTTTGAGAGGACCTCTAAACCACTTCTATAAGAGAATAAAAGCTTCCAATAGTCTGAGCCTTCTAAAGGTAAATCAATATACTCCTTGAGTCCCTAAGTTTCCAAGAAGATCTCACTAAAAGAGCAGTCTCTTGGTCATCAACTAAAAGGATGGCCACTTCTCTTAAGCTATTCAAGACCTTCTTTCTTTATTGGAAAACGTCACAGTGAGAGTCCATCAAACTTTCTCGGGAAGCAGTGATATCATATCAAAGTAAACTCTTTTTCTGAGTCTTTAACTCTATATATAAATTCATATTGACCTAAGTATCAAAAGGATTTCGTCAGGCCATAGGCTTAGCACGACCTCCTAATGTTATCTATCTTTGCCATCTAAAGTATGAACTAATCTTTGCTCCAACATCCAACTTCAGATTATCCATACATCAAGATCAATACCTCCTCTACAGAGGTTCACACCATTCCTTAATACAAGGTCTAGCTCCTTCACATCTATAACGCCCGTTGAAATCTAGTACCTCAACATCGCCTACATCTCTGCTGATTCTTGCACATACATGCCTTGAGTGGACTTGCTCTTGTTCAAGAAAGTCTAGGCTTAAAGCCTGGCACACATTCAATCAATACAAGACTATGGCACACATTCAATCAATACAAGACTATCTGAAAAACCCAGGTCTCGGCCTGATTTTTATTTGAGTAGAATTTTCAACTATTCGTAGAGAAATTTAAAAATAATTTCATAATTATTTTTAATAATAAAACAACTATTTATCTAATTCTCAATGACAAAATAAATTTTAAAGAAATGTAGTACAAAAATAAAATAATTATTGATATAGAAAATTCTCACAAATTTAAAATCATTTTAATTAAGAAATATTTTTCAAAATGTATAGAGAAACCCATCAAAATAGGTACTGAAATAATTTTAATAAGTTCGTTCTAATGATCAAAAGAAAATAGAAGAATAAAAAAGATATATATGGATGAGAGAAAAATTATCGTGATTTAATTTTTATGTTATTTATTTACATGAATAAGTTTTTTTAATAAAATATTTTCTTTAAATATTATCATATATTTTATTTTTCATTATATTAAAAAGAAACTTCAACAATTTTTTTAATGTAATTTATATCTTCAAGAAGAACAAGAATGAATTTTTCATTTATTACTTGGGTTATTAACCTTTTATTTTAATTAAGTAAATGAATTAGATTCTCTTAGATAATCAATTTAAGTTATATTGTATAGATAATTAAACTAAATTATATTTCAATAATAATTAAATTAAAAATCAAATGTATAAAAATAGTTATATTCCTTTAAATTTATAATTTCATAATTGATATTTAGAGCATAAAAAGTGTAAAATTATATATTTATACTAGGACGGCACCTGTGCTTTGCCGCGGATTAACTTTTTTTTAATTTAACATGGAAAACTTTATTTAAATGTTAATATCATGTATTTTAAAAAATAAAAATATAAATAAGATATAAGAATGTCATAATAACATTAAAATAAAAACATAATACTCAGTGGACAAACATATTTGTTCATAACAAAATAGATTATAAAAATATACTTATTATCATGCAACCGTTGACATCTAGTAAGGCTCAGCATAGTTTGAAAGAATCTAAAAATTTAAAAATCTTTAAAACTAAACCAAATTTCAGAGATTTTTAAAATGGGATTTTCAAAACTGAATTGTGAAAAAAAATCTTCATATCGAACTGTCTCGATTTTTTGGAAAGGTTAGAGATGAAAAATCAGGTCTAATGAAATGATTTGTTATGGATCGGAACAAAACAGAGATTTGAAAATTTTCTATTTTTAAATAATTAAAAATATATATTTTTCAACTTAAACCTAAAATTAAATCAGTGTATACAACCAAAACAAAAATTAAACTATATAGTGCATATATATATATGTGTGTGTGTGTATACACACACATACACACATATATATATATTACATACATACATACATACATAAATACACATACGTACATGCATATAAGTAATATATATATATATATATATATATATATATATTACACACACATACACACACACATATATATATATATATATATATATATAATCCTTTAAATTAGTTTTAGTTTTGATTTTTTGGTTCAGGATAGTTTGGTTTGGTTCTCAGTATGAATAACGACTAATTTTCAAAATCGTACAAAAAAAAAGAAAAAAGAAACGGTTCAATTCAGAAAAAATTAAACGGTCAACAGATATTTTTTAATTATAGGGATTTTCAGTTCAAATTTTCGGTGCAGTACGCTATCTCCAAGTCCCATGATTAGCCCTAGCATCTAGTAAGAAATCGATAATTAAAAAAAAGAATAATTATTATTATAAAGAAAAAATATAATAAAAATTAATTAATTGTTTATTATCATGAAATATGTTTAAAGCTGTAATATGTTTATTATCATGCAATTGTTTCCATTAAAAATATTAAAAATGCCAGTACAAAGATGCAAATGAATTGCCAGTAATAAACATAGAAAATGGCGTAATTGAATTGATATCAATAGACAACCGAAGGGTAATTACATAATAACATACCACTCATGACTAAGGATGGCAACGGCTTGGGTATTTTCAAGTACTCAATTCGATCTGACCCTATTAAATAAGGTATGAGTAGTAACTATAGGGTTTGGGATTAAAAAATATTACCCGTGACGAGTTTAGATTCAAAATATAGGATACTCGCCACTTGAACCCAATTATTTAATAGGGTTTGGATAGTGGATACCCACACCACACCCATGTAAATACCCGTTCATTAGCTAAATTTTGTAATCATGGAGTATTGAAGCCATGACCTAAAAATAATTTTTTATAATTCTTACCACTGGGCTATAGCTTTACATTTGTAAATGTCATACCTTAAATAACAAATATGCAATATACTTTTAAATATATTTTTTTTAATAATTTAAAGAGATAAAACTACATCGTTTCGTGGTGTTTTATCAAAATTTATGTTGCCCTAACTTTTCTCTTCAGTCTTCACGAGTTATGACTTCTGTCTTCTCTACTTCGTTCTTCACCAAGCCATCGTAGTGTCTACAGTTCACTGCCACATTGTACATTGTCGATGATAGAGCAGGAGCTTCCTCACCTTTGTTGCTTCATCTATCGCCAGCGGCAACTTGTTTCTTTATTGCGATTCGCTACTGTTGCTTAATCCATCATCGGTGCCGCTATTGCTTCATCCATCATCAGTGCCGCTGTTGCTTTATCATTTTTGACCATTGCCGCCACTCTTATTCAGTAATCAATCTCTAACTCAACATAATTTGCGTTTTCTAATAAAATACAGAGATTTGTTTTTTCATTCAATTATTTTGATGTATTGTGTTTCAAGCTTTCTTATCTATATTTATCATTATGCATTTAGCTTTCATATCTATATTTCAATATATTTATCTATATTATATATATCTATGATCATGTCATGGTAGCTTCTTAAATAGTTACTTGTTATGTAGTCCTTACAAGCTTAATTTTGTGTTCTTTTCCTATTTTTTATATAGGTTTTTACTATATCGACATTTGAAAGTACTGAATGTATTGATAGTTGCAAAAATGATGCCAATACTTCTCAACCTTCCGAAAGTGATTTGTAATCTCCCACTACACTTAGTGTTGGTCCCACCCAAAAGAAGCCACCAAGTCCTGCACCTACTTGTACCAATCCTATTGCCATTTTGGGTGGTAGGAAACAAAAGTTAACATCTACTATTTGGGATCATTTTGAAAAAGTGACTCGTGTAAGAGAAGATTGTCAAGCAATTTATAACTATTGCAAGGTAAGTCTTAAGGTTAATAGTAACAATGACACTAAATGTTGGAAAAATAGTGAAAGAAAGAAAGAAGAAGAACACAAAAAGAAATTCTACTTGTATGTTACAAAAATAATAACAAAGATAAAATTTAATAAAAGAAAAATTAGAAATATTTATGTAGGAATAACACAATAAATTAGCTTGAAACACGATGATTAATCGCTTTCCTAAAAGCAAAATTTGCCCCCACTCCTTTTTGAGTTTTGTTATAGGATGAATATGCAAACTACTTTAGTGGATATGACAAGCTTTGATAATTTCTTGTACTTAGGAAATAGTGAAAGAAATCTATTTGGAATAATGAAAATTGTATTTTGATCTTTCTTGTATGAAAATTTTATTTCTACTTTTCTCTATCTTCTCTTATGTCTATATATAATGCAAATGGTGGTTAACAAATGAAAAGTTACAACTTTTCAATTTAAATTGTAACTATTGATGCAATTAACAAATGAAAAGTTACAACTTTTCAATTTAAATTATAACTATTGATGCAATTAATTTAAAAGTTACAACTTTTCAAACAAAGTTGTAATCTTTGATACAAATTAATTAATTTATATTTAAACAAAATAAATTAATTCTAACACTAAATCCTTGCATAACCATGTTAAAAAATGCATGTCGAGAAATAATCAAGACATAGCTAAATGTCTTGAGATGCAAAAACAAATTTGTGTAGGTAGAAAGAGTGATAGGAGAATTCAATTTGGAAATTTTACTTTTGATCAAGAAAATTCAAGGAAAGAATTAGCACATGCTATAATTTTAAATAAGTATCCTTTATCCATTATAGAACAAGTTGGATTTCAAAATTTTGTTGCTAGTCTCCAACCACTTTTCAAGATGATTTCTCAAAATACAATTAAGAAAGATATTTTGAATATTTATGACATTGAGTTTGAGAAGCTTGTGTGTGCTACGATGACTTGAGAAAAACTCAAGTAAGTTTTACTTGAGTTTGCCAAAGCAAAAAATGACTGGTTACCCATTGAATGAGTAAAAATTTTTCTTTAACTTTTTTTGTAAAAATATATCTCAAGAAAAAATAAATCTAACAAAAAGGAGGGAAAAATTTCTATCTTCCGCTAAACCTCTTTCTCTCTCAATGAGCCCTAAATCACTCTTTTTCCTTTCGATAGAATCAAATGAGTTAGTGTCCAATGAAATATGAGTTCTCAATCACTATGAAGTACCATCTGCAATCTATATGATGGCGTTGTATCAATATAGTATATTTTATTTTACTAGTTAGATCTCTCTCTCTCTCTCTCAGAGTTTCAACGGGCGAGGATTTTTTGAAACAGAAGCATTTTGTTATTGTGTTTTTCTTTCGTAAACAAACGCTTCATTTTCATTTCTCTTTGCCTCTAAAAAAGGATTAGTTTCTTTGTCTCTTTTTCAATGAGATCCACTCTTGAGGTCAACTCTTTTCGACTTTCCCTCAACTGTATAGTATGTTTTGGTTTTCGAAGTTGCTTTCATGTTATTTGTTTTTGTATCTAATCTATATTTATTTGAGGTTTAAATAGCTTTGAATTGGAAAAGCATTTCATTTTTGTTTATTAAAAACCCTAGAATTTGATGCAATTTTTGGCTTTTTATTGATCTTTTTTGCTCTAATTACTAATTTTTAAGATCAAGATTTCCTTATTATCTGTATTTAGTGAAGTGAGATTGATTTTATTATTGAAAGTTGGGATTTTTTAGGGTTTTTTTTGGTGGGTTAAAATCAATCTCAGCTTAAATTTTCTACTTTATTTGTTTTCATGATTTAAGTAGTAGTATTTTTTTATTGGGTTTATGTTTTATGTTTTATTTTATGATTAAGCAACACTATCTATTTGCTAGAAACTTGGACTTTTAGAGATGTTAATAGAAGAAAGGAAATGGATGAGGTTAAGATAGAAGAGTGCTACCTTGAAAATAAGCAATTAACTACGACTTCAAGCTCCTTTCTAGCTGCTTTGAAAGTGGCAGTGCTATTCTTAAGTCACTAGGAGTATCTAGTCCAACAATTTCACTAACTCATAATGGGTTACTATTGAAACCCCCTATTTATCTTTGTTTTAGCAAGCCATAATTAAAAAATATATTTATCTTTGTTTGCTCTTAATTAGTAATTTTTATGAGCCTTGCATTGGATTTGAATCCTTTAAGTATGTATTTTATTGAATATGCACTGCATATGAATTTATAAACAATTTTTCCAAATGATGAATTGAAAAGTTGGGTTTGCAGGAGAACCAGTGAGCCAATAAGGTGAGCTAAAGGTCGCTAGACTCCACAGGAGGTATGTGTTTCTTAGACTCATCTTAATTCACACATGCACCATTAGGATAGGTAAAAGATTGCCTATATATATGCATCTACTTGTTTATTATTTCTTTAAGGTTGCACTTCTCCAAGTTTCCTATTGTATCTAATCTAGAGCAGCATGACATTTCATTAAATTATTACTCCACCTAATTTAGGCCTTAATCCCAAACTAGTTAGAGTCAACTATATGAATCTTTTTCTTCCAATTTAGGGCTACATCTTTAGAAAGATATGGGGCTGCTAGAATCCTTCACTTGCTCCCAATTCATCCTCAATCTACTCCTTGCTTTCTTTTTTTATTTAATTTTATTTATTTTTTTTACAACTTCAATATGAACCTTCCATAGCAATACCTTAATGAGTGTCTCTTCTACCTTCCCACAAATGTGTTCATTCTTTAACTAGTTCATCCTTCCATTTTGATATATTCATTTTAGCTTCCATGTTAAAATTTACTAGCCTAGCAATTAAAATAGGGTATTAACTTATACATGCGGATGTGCAATCAACCATGCTTTCATATAACTAATACTTAAATATTCATGTGTTAATTACCGTGTTATTTGCTTTTGTCTCATATATTTGTCTAACAACTTTAATATTCCCATATATCATTTTTTGCATACATGTTGACATATAGGTCCTTTTTATTTTTCAGATTAAGTTAAAGCATCAGGAAGGGCAATGAATTGATGATGGATTTATATTCATAGGAAAGTATTGTTTCAAATATTTGTAGGTGGCACAATCATTTGAATCATGATATGAAAAATGATGCTTGGACATTAGAGGAGGAGTTGGCACTCATGAATGCCATCGAATACATGGCAACAAATAGGCTAAGATAGCTAAGATTTTACATGGAAGGCATTCATTAATGCTTAATCTTTAAATAATGTGAGGGAAGTCTTATGACTATATTGAATTAATGTATAAGTTTTTAGCTGGAAATGCATTTGTTAAATTCATGTACATTCTCTATCTTAATGGGCATTTGATGATCATTTTCCTTTTTAGTTTGCTACAAAAAGTAAAATCTATTTGTTGCGGTGTGGATATTAAAAGAATTTTAGATTTATAAGAAATCAAATGGTAACTCATTGTGTCTCATATGTAGAATATGTTTTTTATTGCATAGGAATATGATAAAGATTCTCAAGTGTAAAGTTACAATTTTTCTCTCATATTTTATGAGGAATTTTTTTTAATACATGTGTGAGCTTTTATTTGATTTCATTCAAATTCAAGAATATTGTTATGCTAGTTTTCCATTTAATTTTGTATGGATGGACACTAACAGCATTTACATCTTTTCATTTTATTTCAATGTTGTATTATAGTTGTAGTAGTCTATAATTTGGGACTAGGCTCTACACTGAAGTAATGGCAAACAAAACTTTATTTTGAGACTTGACAGTATCATTGCTAAATCTATTATATTTGCAATCTCGTTAGCCTCCTATTAAATAGAATGAAGTCATATCAATTGCCTTGAAAGGGTATTTTCGCTCCCATAATTTAGGTTATAAAGAAATTGGGGTACATAGTCGGACAAAATTATTAAAAATTATTTCAACTTCTAAAAATAACTACAAAGATATTTTGTAATCTTAAAAAATTATAAAAAAATGTAGCCTATTTAAAGAGGTGATTTTTAAAAGAGCAAAGAGGAGCAAAGTATGTCAATTGCAAGGAAGTATAATCTAAACTTATATTTATTGGTGCTTGAATGCTTGTAATTTTGTGCTTTTAATTTGATTATATATATTTATTTTTATTTATGGAGTAATTTAGGATATAATTGTGTATATAAATTGTTAATTTTATTATAATTCAGTAATTTTTTATTTGAACAATTTTGATCATATTTGAATTTTTGGATAATAAATGCATTGTAGTGTTCAATTATAAATTTCCTAAAAATGTACAAGCATGCGTGATCCAAAATGCACAATCCTGTGCACCTTCAAAAGTTTCTACCAATTTTTGGCCAAATTTGGAAAAAATGCACAAAATTGTGCACTTAAAGTGTACAACCTTTTGCATTTTCAACTACCATTGCCATTTTTTAGTGAAATTTGAGACAAATGCACAAGATTGTGCACTTTAAGTGCACAACCTTGTGCATTTTAAACTACCTCTACCCTTTTTTTTTTTTTTTTTTTTTGCCAAATTTAGAAAAAATACACAAGAAAGTGCACAACTTTGTGCATTTGTTACTACCATTACCATTTTTGGCGAAATTTGAAAAAAAAATGTATAAGAAGTGCACAACTTTGTGCATTTTAAACTACCTCTGCAAATTTTTTATGAAATTTGGAAAAAATGCACAAGGTTGTGCACTTCAAATTGATTGTTTAGACATGTGGCTTTCCCATCAAGTGTTCTGCTTCTGGTATGGTGTGCGGTTTGACATTCCTGACGTTGGATCTTATCATTCATCATTTGGAAATATGAATTTTAACATCAATTTAAGGAAAATTTCACTTATGATATGTGATGTTATTTTATGTTACTCTGACTAGGTAAGCAATTTTATTCATATATACCAAAATGAATGGTCATTGATTCAAGCCTTTCTTGCTCTTCTGCAATGGTTCTATTGGAAATTCTTATAAGGAACTTTCTGTTACATGCTATCACAAATGAAAATAGTTTAGAGAGCTGAATGACAAGTGACCTTAAAATGAATTAAAATAATATTCACAAGGTATAAAGTAGTAAAGAAAGCATCAATGTCATTAATCCTTTTGTATGGATGAATTACTAATATTTGTTTCTTACATTGGATATTATTTATCATCTCTTTTTCTTGTATGTCAGAACTATTGTGTGAAATGCAATGCACTTTTAATAAATGGATTTCTAGTTATTTGCAAGGACATGAGCAACAACATTTTTGATGCATCATCAATTCCACTATAGTTTTTAAGTCTAGAATACTTAACATCATTTTATCTCTCTCTCTCTCTCTATGTCTGTGTGTCTATATATGTGTTGTGTTCATGAGTCTATAGCATATTTGCTTGCATACACCCAACTCAAACAGGCAAAGTTATTTGACTAGACCAAGTGAAGAATGAGGAATTTAGATTGATTACTAACATATGTTGATTTACATCTTCATTTAATGTATATATTAATTTCCTTCTTACATTAAAGTATATGTTGATTTACATCTTCCTTTAAGATATTCCTTTTTGTTGATGCATCACTTTCTCCATCTATAGGCAGTTGAAAGTTTTGGAATTATTTGCACGAAAGATTTGATTCATGAAATCATGACTGGGGCCACATTTCAAAAAGGCAAATAATATTCTCTTGTCATTTAATCTAAATGCTCCATCTAGAGGTTTGAACAAGAAACGGAACCATCATATGAAGCGCGGTGATGTTGGAAATCATAAGGATTATATTAATGAGCTCACTAGAAGGATGAATTATCTTGTAATGTTTTTGCTTTGCACAATTTAGTTTTTAGACTTGGAAATTGTGTAGCACTATCAATGTTAATAGTAGTGCATAAACAAAATATTGTGTTTTCCATTTCTCATTAAGTTGTGCAAGATGAAAACTACAATATGTTGTTCTTCAATGGGTCAATATTTGCTTTGTGTTTTATGGCTATATTATTTACTACAACTGGAAGTAAATTGTTGTTTATGTTTGAAAATGATTATTGTTTGCTAGGCTTTCTAAGCAGTAAGGGATCAGTTAAATTTATCCCTTTGTATATACTAATTGATTGGGAAGTATAAGATATCTAATGAGAGGAAGTCAAGATTTTAGGACAGTGAATCTTGCTTGTCATTATTGTACATTTATAAGAGCCATATCTGTTTTAAACATACAATGTTAGGCAACTTTAACGAGTAT
This sequence comes from Reutealis trisperma, assembly GCA_947687605.1. Taxonomy (NCBI): domain Eukaryota; kingdom Viridiplantae; phylum Streptophyta; class Magnoliopsida; order Malpighiales; family Euphorbiaceae; genus Reutealis; species Reutealis trisperma. The sequence goes on along the minus strand of CANTUT010001807.1, from coordinate 55,676 downwards.
TAAGGACTGCCTTTGAACTGAAAACTAATATCATAGGTGTAAATGGCAGAAACAACAATAAATTATCCTGTTTCTTGTGAGTAGTCCATTAAGTTATTAAAGTAATAAGTATAGAATAATAATGCATATAAGGCTCTAATTAAATAATAGATGGTGAGAGAGAGGAAGGTGGACCATTCTCTGAAAAAAAAATGATAGATTTCTTTCTGCAGCTATTATCAATTTTAAAACATAAAACTAATATAAAACTTACAATTCTCAGCTAAATTTCTACACCTTGTCAAGCTGTAAAAAGCTTTATATGAATTATCCACTTGACATCAAATTACAAATACAACATGAGCTTTTTCCTTGTCAAGTAGGAATATTGGAAATTATTAGCTACTACTATATCCATTTATATTGTATACCTATAACAAAGTGACTGGGCATCGAGATTGGACATTTGCCATTAATGAATTGCAAAGAATGCATTATTCAAAATACACAAGGCTAATTGATTTTGAGGGACTAATTGACATGGAAAACTCATTCCCATTTCCAAACTTATACAAATGAGATTTTATAGTTTTAGCAACTAATAACAAAAACATTTTATTATTTTTATCATATATTAAATTCTATATATGTAATTGGTTGTTGAATTGGAGTTTTTCCACATAAAAAAAATGAAAATATTGCCTTAAAGGCATTATTTTGTAACCATTATTATTTTCATCATATATTAGTGATTTTAACCATTATTTTATAACCTGAAGGCATTTACAAAATATTTCCCTATTTATAAAATTCTCAAGGATTTACAAAATATGGCCATTTTTTCAAAATTCTCGATATATTTACAAACATCTGATGATATTGACCATTATTTTGTAACCTTAAGAATTTATAAAATATGACAATTTTTTATAAAATTCTCCAGATATTTACAAAATATCCTTAATTTTAACTATTATTTTGTAATCTTAGCTATTTACAAAGTAAGACCTTTTTTTACAAAATTATTGAGATATCTACAAAATATAAATAATTTTGGCCATGATATTATAATTTTAAGGATTTTCAAAATATGATTCTTTTTTACAAAATTCTCCATATATTTACAACATATAAGTGATTTTGACCATTATTTTGTAAATTTAAAGATTTATAAAATACAGCTCTTTCTTACAAAATTCTCGATATATTTACAAAATATTACTAATTATGATAATTATTTTGTAACATTAATGTAACAACTTGATTTTTTTTTGTAATTTATGAATTTCCATTTTAATAAGAAATATGATTATTTTTCAATACGTTAAGGAATGAAAATATTTTAAGAGTTTAAGTATTAAAGATTTTCAGTTTAATATTATATTATTAATTTAAAAATGAGTATGAAAATAATAAGAATATTATTAATAATTATATTTGTGATCAAAATAAAATAAAATATAATTTAAGAAAATATTTTCATATAAATTTATTATTTTTAATTTTGAAAGTATTGTGAAATAAAAGTGTAATTTTTATGGGTTAATAATAATAATAATAATAATAATAATAATAATAATAATAATAATAATAATAATAATAATTGTAATGATAATAATAATAGCAGTACTTATGTAGATTTTAAGAGTTTATATATATAGAAAGAAAATATATGTATATGTTTATAAAGCATAAAATAATAAAAAAAGAAAAAAAAAAGATAGAAGATAGCAGAGTCAGAGAGTGACAGGACAAAGGGAAGAGAGGTAGAGTCGAGAGAGAGAGAGGGTGCTAGTTGAGCTCCGGCTGGTGGTGGGCTGCACTGCCACCACCCAGCCGCTCCTCTACCCCCGGCGACCACAAAGGAGCCAACAACAGCAAGAAGGGACGGCGGTTGATGGCAAAAGTGCGAGAAAGAGCTTCAGCGGCATCGAAAGTTTAAAGCTTAATGAGGGCGGTTCTAGTGGCTATGGAATGACCTCGTCACGAGTTTCAATTTGGTACCTGGCTTGTCGATTGAGGATGACTAGAGAAGAAGACCAAAAGTTAAGCCACCAAAACTTTGGAGGCATTTTCTGGCTAAACGGAGGAGCATGGCGGTGAATGGTGGACATATCTGGGTTCCTGGTGGACATATCTAGGTTTTTGGCATCGAGATGAATGCAACGGCATCAACCATGTTTATGTTCGCCACCTCCAGCAGCGATGCATAGCCAAACAATCGCCAGTAAGTGGCCCAATACGCCGCCAGTGATGGAGAGTTCCAACGGGTAGCTCTTCGCACGTACTATTCGATTCCGAAGTTGGATTTTGAGAATTCGATTTCGGTGAGCCTAGAACACTTTTCTGTTAAGTTGATTTCAATGTTTAAATATTTGAAAAATTATTAAGTTGTTTATATTTAGTTATTTTTAGTGTTAAATTGATAAATAAAAATCGTTATTAAATTGTATAAAATTGTTTAAAATGAAATTAGATCATTGATGATTTCCTCTTAATTGTATAGTTGATTATTAGAAGGTTATATGAATTCTCTTGTAAATTATTAGTAAATGTATATATGGTTAATTATTACATGAATAATCTTAAAATAATTTTATTTAGCATATGAAATAATATTATATGAATTTCTGAGTTATATTAGATAAATATTAAGATGAGATGGTGGATGGGATTAGTTGTTGTATTGGAGGTCTGGGTTGGACAATTACCTTGTGATACTTATTGAATTGAGATTGTGGATTTTTAGGGGTATTAGTCCAATTTTAGGGGAAATGATGCCGAATTTTCGTTAGAATTATAGGAAATATATAAGAATAATTTATCAAGGATTTAATTGATTAAGATTCTATGAATAGATTATAAGAGTAACAAATAAAGGATTGAACCGTAGTTGATATATAATTTGGGATTTTATGTGTAGGCAGAAATGAGTCGAGGAAAAGATGAATTGCATGCAAGTGAGATGGGTTGCACCTAGCTAGACGGATATAGCGAGAAGAGGTGAGTAATCACTATTCTTTTATCTATTGAGATTCTAAAATTGAAAACTGTATTATTGTTAAACCACTTTGTATGAAGACTTCCATTCATTTGAATTTCCTAATCGCTATGAGAACCCTGAGTAATAAGTCCATAAAAGTTTCTCCTATGTGCTTATTGCAAATACATAAATCACTATTCGATTCCCTTTTGATAATATGATTAATCTACATATATAAGTTTATTATGATTTTAAAAATTATAAAGTATTTACTAAAATAGTCATTAATGAGTTTATAAGTGTTAAATGAGTTTATGTTTATATTTATGATTTTAAAAGTTATATATATTTATGTTGATTTTATAAGTGTTAAATGAGTTTGCAATTGACGAGTGTTAAAGTATTTTATATGAGTATTTGCAGTCTCCTGTGTGAGAACTTAAATTTATTAAATTCTCTTATAAGATACGTGATATTTGATTTCTTTTTCCTATAAGGGAAGTTATATGCTAGTGAATTGTTATATGTTATAAAGTTATTTTTTTCGATTTTTGAATTTTCAAGCAAAGATCCCTTTATTCAGTATGGGGAACACCAGCCAGTGCACACTGCAATGACTCCAGCTAGGAGGAGGTATGATCCTAGCTGCTTGGCTTAGCCCGCCTGGCGTAAGAAGTATAGTATTGCTCTGAAAGAAGAGCCTCTGCCATTAATATAATTCTGATATGATGCATGGATCAAATCCACATCCAACTATTGTATACTAGATTTCTACTAATGATATGATATGATAGTATTTTATGAATGATGTTTTACAAGGAAGTACAAGATGTGTGGCAAATATTCCGCAAGAAGAGCTGCTGTTATTGTAGTGTTGATGAGAAGATATGGATTAAAATCCTCTCTCATCTATTATAAAAGATTTTAAAGATGATTACGAGATAAAAGAAGTTTTGAAACGTATTTCATAAGTTGTATTTACAATTGGATTTGAATCGAATTTCAAATTATTAGTTATTTAAAGAAAGTATTTAAAATGTATTATCAGTTATATGAAATCTTATTTGAAATTTGTTACTATTTATTTGAAAGTATATTTGAAACTATGGTTAGTTACTAAATTTGTATTTGAAGTGTATTTGAAAATTATTTGTGTTTAAATGATAATTTTCAAGTTTACTAAAGTATTTGTTATATAGACTTAACTTTTAAAAGTATAATGAGCTATTTATACTCGATAATTAATTTTATGAATAATATATGTTATATGCTATTCAATATATGTATTTAAATATGTTATTGATACTTGATTTAAATTTCCAAAAGTATTTTTGATAATCATTATCATTCATCTCCTCTATCACTTAACAAACCTTGAACACCAAGTCATGTGATCTATTGTAGGATAAATTCTACTCACTAAGTCATAAACTCACTTTCTTTTTCCCAAATTTTTCTACAAGGGATTTAAGAGTGATCAGTCCAAGCTGAAGTACAAGTCAGCTTAGAGATGGCTTATATGTTATAGTAGAAGTTTTTTAAAGATATTTGTTATGTTATTTATATGCAAGTACTTGTATGTTTATTTAGTTGCTCCGTAGAAATTGAAGTTTTAGTTATATTGATTTGTAATAAAATAATCTGTTTATGTAAGAATGAGAAATATGTATGAATTAATCAATAAATATTAATGATGATCAATAAGAAGAATGCGCATGGAATTATATTATGAGATGGTGACATGATTCAGGTTGTGATATTAGGCATGGTTGATGTGTTTATTGCAGTTTGGTTGCTTAATACCATATTGGATTCTATAGCAAGTAAAGGGGGTTCTATGGGTTTTTAGTGCCTTTATGGTCACCCATGCCCTATGATCGTCCATTCCAAAAGTGGGATGTGACAATTAATGATTTACAAAATATGGAATTTTTTACGAAATTATCCATAAATTTACAAGATATGCGTGATTTTAGCCGTTATTTTGTAACCTTCATAATTTACAAAATATAATCATTATTTACAAAATTATCCATAAATTTACAAAATATAAGTATTTTGGCCGTTATTTTATAATTTTCGTGACTTACAAAATATGACCATTTTTTACAAAAGTATCCATAAATTTACAAAAAATGGGTGATTTTAGCTATTATTTTGTAACTTTTGTGATTTACAAAATTTTGTCTTTTTTACAAAATTATCCATAAATTTACAAAATATGAGTGATTTTAGATGTTATTTTGTAACCTTCGTGATTTACAAAATATGATCTTTTTTTACAAAATTATCCATAAAGTTACAAAATATGGGCAATTTTAACCGTTATTTTATAACCTTCGTGATTTACAAAATATGGTCATTTTTTACAAAATTATGCATAAATTTAAAAAATATGGGTGAATTTATTTTGTAACATTCGTGATTTACAAAATATGGCTATTTTTACAAATTATCCATAAATTTACAAAATATGGGTGATTTTAGCTATTATTTTGTAATCTTCATGATTTACAAAATATGGTCATTCTACAAAATTATCCATAAATTTATAAAATATGGGTGATTTTAGCCATTATTTTATAACCTTGATGATTTACAAAATATGGCCATTTTTTACAAAATTGTCCATAAATTTACAAAATATGGGTAATTTCAACCGTTATTTTGTAACATTCGTGATTTATAAAATATGACTATTTTTTATAAAATTATCCATAAATTTACAAAATATGGGTGATTTTAGCCGTTATTTTGTAACTTTCGTGATTTACAAAATATGGTTATTTTTTACAAAACTATCCATAAATTTATAAAATATGAGTGATTTTATTTTGTAATATTCGTGATTTACAAAATATGGCCATTTTTTACAAAATTATCCATAAATTTATAAAATGTGAGTGATTTTAGCTGTTATTTTGTAATCTTCATGATTTATAAAATATGTTCATTTTTTACAAAATTATCCATAAATTTACAAAATATGGGTGTTTAACCGTTATTTTGTGGCCTTTGTAATTTACAAAATATGACTATTTTTTACAAAACTATCCATAAATTTATAAAATATGGGTGATTTTAGCCATTATTTTGTGACCTTCGTGATTTACAGAATATGGTCATTTTTTACAAAACTGTCCATAAATTTATAAAATATGGGTGATTTTAGCCATTATTTTGTGAACTTCGTGATTTACAAAATATGACTATTTTTTATAAAATTGTCCATAAATTTACAAAATATGATTGATTTTAGCCGTTATTTTGTTGGTGATTTACAAAATATGGCCATTTTTTACAAAATTGTCCATAAATTTATAAAATATGAGTGATTTTAGCCGTTATTTTGTGACATTGGTGATTTACAAAATATGGCCCTTTTTACAAAATTGTTCATAAATTTACAAAATATGGGTAATTTTAGTCATTATTTTATAACCTTTGTAATTTACAAAATATGACCATTTTTTACAAAATTATCTATAAATTTACAAAATGTGAGTGATTTTATTCTGTAACATTCATGATTAATAAAATATTGCCTTTTTTATAAAATTATCCATAAATTTACAAAATATGGGTGATTTTAACCGTTATTTTGTAATTTTCGTGATTTAAAAAATATGGTCTTTTTTACAAAATTGTCTACAAATTTACAAAATATAGGTGATTTTAACTGTTATTTTGTAACCTTTGTGATTTACAAAATATGACCATTTTTTATAAAATTGTCCATAAATTTATAAAATATGAGTGATTTTAATCATTATTTTATAACTTTCATGATTTATAAAATATGACATTTTTTATAAAATTATCAGTAAATTTACAAAATATGGGTGATTTTATCCTGTAATATTCCTGATTTACAAAAAATGGCCATTTTTTACAAAATTATCCATAAATTTACAGATTAGTAGTTATTTTTTAACCTTTATGATTTACAAAATATGGCATTTTTTACAAAATTATCCACAAATTTATAAAATATGGGTGATTTTAGCTGTAATTTTGTAATCTTCATGATTTACAAAATATTGTCATTTTTTACAAAATTATCAATAAATTTACAAAATATGGATGATTTTATTTTGTAGCATTTGAAATTTACAAAAAATGGCTATTGTTTACAAAATTATCAATAAATTTACAAAATATGTGTATTTTAGCTATTATTTTGTAACCTTTGTAATTTACAAAATATGACTATTTTTTATAAATTATCCACAAATTTACAAAATATGAGTGATTTTAGCCGTTATTTTGTAATCTTCATAATTTACAAAATATGGCTATTTTTTATAAAATTATCCATAAATTTATAAAATATTAGTGATTTTATTTTGTAACACTCATGATTTACAAAATATGACCATTTTTTACTAAATTATCCATAAATTTTCAAAATATGGGTGATTTTAGCCGTTATTTTGTAATCTTCGTGATTTACAAAATATGACCATTTTTACAAAATTATCCACAAATTTACAAAATATGGGTGATTTTAGCCATTATTTTATAACTTTCGTGATTTATAAAATATGGCCATTTTTTACAAATTTATCTATAAATTTACAAAATATAAGTGATTTTATTTTGTAACATTCATGATTTACAAAATATGGCTATTTTTTACAAAATTATCCATAAATTTATAAAATATGGGTGATTTTAACTGTTATTTTGTAACTTTCGTGATTGACAAAATATGACTATTTTTTACAAAATTATATATAAATTTACAAAATGTGGCTAATTTTATTTTGTAACATTCATAATTTACAAAAAAAAAAAAAAAAAAAAGGCCATTTTTTACAAAATCATCCATAAATTTACAAAATATAGGTGATTTTAACTGTTATTTTGTAACCTTTGTGATTTACAGAATATGGTTATTTTTTACAAAATTATCCACAAATTTATAAAATATGGGTGATTTTAGCCGTTATTTTATAACTTTCATAATTTGCAAAATATGATTATTTTTTATAAAATTATCCATAAATTTATAAAATATGGGTGATTTTATTTTGTAACATTCGTGATTTGCAAAATATGGCTTTTTTAGAAAATTATCCACAAATTTACAAAACATGGGTAATTGTAACCATTATCCATCAAGTAAGTGATTTTTGGAGAAGCAAAGAGGAGCAAAGTATGCCAAGTACAAGAGAGTATAAATTAATTTTGTATATATTGATACTTGAATGCTTATAATTTTGTGCTTTTGATTTTATTATACATATTTCAAGGTATAATTGTGCATATGAATTGTTAATTTTTTCCAAATGCAATGCTTTATTTATTTTTTTATTTGAATAATTTTGATAAAATTTGTATTTTTGGATAATAAATGCATTGTAACATTCAATTATAAATTTGCCAAAAATGCATAAGCTTGTGCAATCCAAAGTGCACAATTATGTGCACTCTGAAAAGTTTTTCAATTTTTTGCAATTCAAGTGCACAATCCCGCACACTTTAAAAACGCTTCTACCATTAGGCAATTTTTGAAAAATCACACACGCTTGTGCAAAATCAAGTGCACAACCTTATGACATATTGCGTATGAATGCAAAAATCGAGGGATCTATTTTTTTACTTTTATAAAATATAGTCATTTTTTATGAAATTATAAAAAAAATTTACAAAATATCCCTGATTTTAGTCATTATTTTGTAACCTTAACTTTAAGAACTTACAAAGTTTGGCCTTTTTTAAAAAATTCTCTACAAATTTATAAAATATCAATGATTTTGACCATTATTTTATAATCTCCCTGTATTTATCTATTATTTTGTAAACTCAAGGCTTTTATAAAAAATGACATTTTTTACAAATGTCTTTTTCTTAATATAAATAACATATATTCATAGAAAGTCTATTTTTTCTAAAAATGAATTTGTAAGTTCACCCAAAAAAAAAAAGAATAAAAATTAAGTATCAATTTACAATTTATTATTAAAAATTGATCATTTAGAAAATAATTCAAAATTTTTTATAACAGGAAAGAGATTATTTTTTGTAATTTTTTGTCTAAACTATTAGTAGTGTTTTTTAATTTTCATAAAATAAATTACTAATTAATATAATATTTAGCTCTTTAAAATTCAAAAAAAAAATAATGAAACCAAGGGTGGGAACTAATTTCAATATTTTGTGGTTTTGATTCTTTTGAATGGTCTACATCCCATTTTTGTTGTTTTATAATGTAAGGGGTGAGCCAGTTTCCAAATTTTTTAGTCTTTTTTTTTTTGACACTTGTCATCATATTAATGAATTAGGAACTCAAGTAAGTTTACTTGAAGTCACCCTATAAAATACCTGAGAAGCTATATAAGGTGTTAGAGAAGCTCAAAAGTAGAATTGCAATTACTACTGATATGTGGACATCAAATTAGAAGAAAGGTTATATGTCTATCACTACACACTTCATTGATCAGTCTTGGGTGCTGCAAAATTGTATTTTGAGGTAAATTAAATTTATACTTTATTTTTTAAAAATTCTAATTGCAACCATGCTATTATTATATATTTGTTTAAAGTTATTTACAATCTTATTTTGTTAGATTATCTTCTTAAATATATAGGTTTGTTTATGTGCCAATTCCTCATACCAAAGAAGAGCTTGCAAGGCATTTGATGGAGGCTTTGTCTAAGTAGAATATCAAGACTAAGATATCCACAATTGCGGTAGATAATTGCTCTAGCAATGATGGTATGATTTCTCTACTTATGGATAAGTGTTATGGTGATCTTTTATATGATGTGAAGATTTTGCATATGAGATGTTGTGCACATATTTAAACCTTGTGGTGAAAGATGGGTTGTCTATTCTTGAAAATGCACTTGAAAGAATTAGATCTAGTGTATTATTTTGGGTAGCTACACCTCAAAGACTAGAAAAATTTGAAGAAGTGGCCAAGCAATTAAAGATTCCTTGTTCTAAGAAGTTGAGCTTAGATTATAAAACTGGTTGTAACTCTGCATATTGAATGCTTTAAATAGCATTTGGGTATAAAGAGGTCTTCCCTAGGTTGAAAATTAGGGAAAGACTTTATACTAGTGTACCTATTGGGAATGATTGGGTGATTGCTAAAAAAGTTGTTGACAAATTGAAAATTTTTAATACCATTACTGAATTGTTTTTTGGAAGAAAATACCCAACTGCAAATTGTTTCTTTATGTCTATTTGTCAACCTAGAAATGCCTTAGTGGAATGGATGGATCCATTGATGAGATTGTTAGTGCAATGGCCAAAAAAATGTTTGATGAATTTGAGAAATATTGGAGTGTTGTTCATATTGTGTTAGCTGTGGAGGTGAAGCTAGATCCTAGATACAGTATGAAAATAGTTAATTACTATTTTCCTATGATCTATGGTGATGATGCAACTTATGAAGTTGAACAAGTAAGGAAAACTTGTTACAATTTGCTTGATGAGTATCAATCCAGGACCTCTAAGAAAAAGAAATCTCACTCTTATTTTTTAGTTCCACCAATTTCTTTATCAAGACTTGATCAATTTGGTGGCATTTCTTAGTTCTTCCTCTAGTAGTGTTCAGTCAAATAAGAATTTGGTTATTATCTTGAAGATCCTGTTTTGCCATAGACTTAAGAGTTTGATATTCTAAACTGGTGGAAGACAAATGGCTTAAAGTATCCAACTTTACCATTGATTGGTCAGGATTTTCTAGCTGTCCCTGTGTCTATAGTTGCATCATAGTCTGCATTTAGTAATTTCGGGAAAGTTGTTAGTCTCTATCGAAGTAGGCTTCATGAAAATACTTTGGAAGCCTTGATGTGCTCACAAAATTGGTTATGGGCAAACATTGATGGTAAGGAAAAATTTTATTTAACTTATATGTTATATTTTAGAATAATAAATTTTTCATATATTTATACTAATATATATTTTTCTTTTATAGATTCTTATTCAATTGTGAATTCAAATTGTTTATCTACCATGGAAGAGGATGTGGATTGTTGATAATCTTTATAGTTCATGTGATGAGTATGTAAGTTTTTTTAAAGTCTTTAGCATATTAGTAACAGCAATACTTCTTACTTGAGAATGCAATAGTTTTAATGCATTTACATATTTTTTTTCTTGAAAGGTTGTTGATGGATATGATGTTGAGAGCTTGGAAAATTGGAGTTGAATGGCTACATTCATTCGAAGACTTGGAAAACCTTGGCTTATGTTGTTGTTTTTTTCTTTTTAATAAATAGTGCTATATTTATTGTAATGGATGTTTCTTTTAATTTATGCTTAGTTAAATGTATTGTATTTTATTATTAGTTTATTTAATCTTTTAGTGTTTTTGTTATAATTTTATATCTATGAGATCACTGTAACTTAAAAATTAAAATATTTGTCTATAATTTTATAATTTATAATTAGATATTACGTAAATTCGAATAGTAATAAGATAGTTTCTATTGAATTTGGAATGGATATAGATATTAAAAAACAATTTTAAACGAGTTTGAAATGGATACATATAAAGAAAATACTCAACGAATTCAAAAATACATATTTCGCAGAATCTTGCCTGCTGCCATTTCCATTCATGACAGATGTGTAGCAGCTAAAAACAAAAAACGATTCCCCAAGTGATGGGTCTAAAAAGGGTAATGGGAAATGGCCAAAATGGGCAAGGAAAATTCGTTGAGAAATAAGCGCAGAAAAAGAAAGATAATAGAAAATAGGAAATAAAAGGCCGCAGTTAGACAATAGTAACCTTTAAAGATGGTATACGACATCGTTTTCTAAGGCTAAGGAGAGGTAACTGTGAAGAGAATCTAGCCAAAAGAAAGTAGTCAGACAAAAATAACGTGAAAGTTCAAAATTATCCTTCAAATTATATAAGTTTTACAAAATATTTAAAAATAATAATTCAGTAAACCGTGTGCTTTTGACGCGGAGCTGCGGAAGTCCAATCAATATAAATAAACAGATGATCCTGGGAAACCTCCTCCGCGGTAAAATTAAGCTATTTTTGGCGAATTATATTCTCTGCCCTAAAGCGGCTAATCAATCGATTTCTCTACGGGTGGAATTCCCTTCCTGTCCTCCCCAGAATTCTCTAGTTCGCTTATCTTCCGGTGGAATTCCGTTGAAATCATAACATCGCCGGTCGAATTCCCTTGAAGATCAGCATCGCCGCTGCAATTCTCCTTCAGCCGATTCGTTCTTTCTGCAAATTCAGAAGGCGGCTCCGGTTTCTATGGTCAATTTTGTAAACTCAGAAGAAGGCGCCGGTTTCTACAAATAGTCGACGATCAATTTTGTTGTCGGTTTGATTTTTAATTTCCAGCCAGATTGTAATTGTTCTTAGAGAAAGAGATTGAAATTATTCTTATTCTGTAATTTTAATATAATTTCTTATAGCTATGGCTATTCATTACAAGTTTATGAGTGCTAAAGGTTACAGTTTAATTCCTTTAGATAGTGCTGTAATTTCTGTTTCCGATTTGAAAAGAAAAATTTTAGAATTTACGTATAAATCAAAAAAGAAGGCTGATTCTAATGGCTTTTGTTTGGGTACTGATTTTGATTTTGTGATTGTTAATGCTCAAACTAATGAACAATATATTGATGATTCATTATTAATCCCTAATAATACTAGTGTCTTGATTCGCCGTGTTCCTGGAACTCGGCGTCATAAGCCTATTGATACTACAACTATTAGTATTGTTCAAAAACAACAGCCAAAGAGTGCTGCCTCTCGGATTTCTGGGAATTCTGGTTCTTCCATTACTTTTTCTGCAAGTAATGACATTGATTCAGTAATTACTGGTCTTGATTCACATAAGACATATTCTGGTTCTCCCAGGACTTGTTCTGCAAGCTCTGTTATTGATTCACACAGGGCTACCTCTGTGGTTACTGGTATTGGTTCATATAAGAACGTCTTTGCAAGTACTAGGACCAATTCTGGTTCTCATTCTTCTTCTCACTTGTCTGTCGGTGAGGCTGCCAGTACTGTTACGTGTTACTCTTCCAGATTTGATTATGATGATGGATTTGGGAATGACTCGTGTGTGGCTCCTGGATTGGAGTCAGTATTGTCTAGCAATCTAGGTGATGATGTGGAGGATAGAAGAATAAAGAGTTTAGTAAATACTCCAGCCTTGCCTGGTTGGGTTTTCGAGAGCGAAGTTGGCGTTGATGGTGGCGGGAGAGGTGTCGAAAATATGGTTTTTCATGGTTTTGATGGTAGATTAAGATTTGAGAAGAAAATACCTCCTGTAGGTTACATATGTCACAGGTGTAGAGTTCCAGGGCATTTTATTCAGCATTGTCCAACTAATGGTGATCCCGACTATGACTTCAGAAGGATGAGGCCTCCTACTGGTATTCCCAAGTCGATGTTGATGCAAAATTCAGCAGTTATGCAGGCAAATGATGATCATTTTGACAAGGAAATTGCATGCCCAACTTCAAAGAGATTGCGGTTTGAAAGTGATGTCCCACAAGAACTTCTTTGTCCACTGTGCAAGCAAGTAATGAGAGATGCTGTATTGACCAGTAAATGTTGTTTCAAGAGCTTTTGTGATAAATGTGTCAGGGATCATCTAATTCTTTCTAAGTTGAACTGTGTTTGTGCAGCACCAGAGATCCTTACAGATTACCTTATCCCAAACATTACAGTTAGAGATACAATTAATCGCCTTTTAGAATCTGATTATGGTAATAACAGCAGTCATGGAAGTGCCACAGCCCACAAGCAACTCTGTTCAACTTGAGAGAGTTATGGGTCGGGCTCTTTTGGCATGCCATTCCAAGATTAATCGATATTTGAAAGCCATTCATAGTTCTTTTTTTTTTTTTTTTTTGGGGGGGGGGGCTCTCTCCGACTATGTAAAAAAAAATAAGTTGAACATTGATGCAATGATGTAAGGGCCATCGATTCTGGTCTTAACTTGTAAGGCCATCAATTCTGGTCTAAACTTGACTAACTTGTCTTGTAATTGCTGTTATTATTTTAATAAAATTCAAATTTTTCAGCACTATTTTTATTGCTTCTTTTATTTCTTGGTTCTCTTCTCTCTCTCTCAAAATATTAAAGGCAGTGCTTTATGTAACTCATTTATATTTTATTTATAATTTGTGAAATCAAATTGGACAAAAATTACAACTAAAAAAAGAGAAAAAAATTGAAACCAAGCGGGGAATGAGGATTCATTGGGGATTTTTTTTTTTTGGCCAAATTCCTCGGGGAAACTTATCTTCCTATTGATTGCAAATTTGTCTCATTGTGGGAGTATAATTAAGTCAAGTCAAGTCTAGTTTTAACTGTTTTTTTTTTTTTTGAACTCAAGTTTAAGGTCGAATTTGAAAATCATGTTTAAATTTGACTCATTTAATCTCAATCTGAACTTAAGCTTACCTCATTATAAATTATAATTGAGTTAAACTTGATTCATTTTAAAACTTGTTATAACTTATCAAAATATTCAAATTCTAAAATATTTATTTCTAATAAAATAACTATAATAAAAATACTGAAAACTAACATAAAAGCAAAAACAACCCATTAGTGAAAAAAAAATCCAATGATAAAATTGAGCATTATAGATATTACAAAAATATTAATTAATAAAAAAGATAATTTTAAAGATTATAATCTTAAATTATATAATAAGAAAATATTATATTATGTTAATCAGTATTATATATATTCTAGTTAAAATGAATTACTAAAACATTTATAGGAGTATTAAAAAATATTTTTTAGAGTACCAAAATTATTAAGTTAATAACAATAATATTTGCCAAAAAAAGTTAATAATAATAATAATCAAGTTGTTCACGAGTATATTAATTGATTTGTTCATAAGCCTGTTCATTAGTTTATAATCGAACTGTTCACGAGTCTAATCGAGCAAAATTTAACTTTACTCAAGTTCGGCTTGTTTATTTATCGAATTTTAAAGTAATGCTTAAATTTGACTCGTTTATAAAATGAACTGAATGTGAACAGGCTTATATCAAGTAGAAAAACGAGCTGCTAGCAAATGACTTAACTTATTTACACCCGTACCCCTTTGTCATTCCATACATACATACACAATCGAAGGAGATTTGTATGATGAATTATTTGGAAGGATACTCGAGTGTAAAAAATCAAATAACTAAGGAATTTACTGCAAAATATATATAAACTATTTATAACTTAGAGATACACATGAAAAATACAAAAGTTTATGTTTCTAACTCCTTTACTTGCCAATAGAACAAAAAAAAAAAGAGAGAGAGAGAGAGAGAGATTAGAGAATTCATATAAGCTAGTAGAGATTATCTTTTTCAGGAGGTATTTAGCAGTAGGATCTTGCATTGTTGCTTTGCTTTTTTTGGCCACTTATGATTTCAAGGACAACCACCGCATAGATTGCATATTGAGGTGCTGTGTAACCGCTAGTGCAGAAATATCAAATGTATCATGGTCAACAAAAATCAATTCTGTAGTTCTAGAAAAGAACATTAAAATTATTATTTCTGTTTTGCTCTTTGAATTCCTTAAGGAGAATAAAAAAAGAAAAAAAATAAAAGAAAAGATAAGAAAAAGAAAAAGAAAAAGAAAGAGTTATGCATTCATAAGATCTTTACTTGCATCAAAAGAATACATACTATATAATGCATTCCCAAGATGTTTACTTGCATCAGAAGGATACATACTACGTTGGTTTATTATGTCAAATAGATTAATCACTGAAATTCTCATTGAAGATTGTAATTACGGCCTCTCTTAAACCCATCTTTAAACCTTGGATTTTTTTTCATGTATATATTTTGAATTATGAAAATGTCATTTTTTTTTAATCATTGATTACAATTTAACCAATAGAATTGCAATAAGTTCATTGCTGCCCTCGAAAGAAGATTGATGTTCATTTTGTCTCTTTAACTATTCATAGGATGAAGTAATTATGCACTATATGAAAAACAGAAAAAAGATTATTCTATGGCAACTATTCAATTATATGTGACACATCGAACGAGGTAAAACTTGGTTTACCAAATAAGAACTTATCAAGGCTGCCTTTTTCTATGTATCATAGACAAGAAGTCGTTCTGGTCCAATGTTACAGCATCTAAGAAGGCGTATGAGATTCCCATAACGAACATTACTTATAATTTTGACCTCACCTTCAAACTCTGCCTTTGCTCTATTGGATTGGACAATAATTTTGAACATTACTTATAATTTTGATTTCACCTTCAAACTCTGCCTTTGCTCTATGGGGTTGGCTTATAATTTTGAACATTACTTATAATTTTGACTTCACCTTCAAAAACTCTGCCTTTGCTGTATGGGATTGGCCTATAACTAGTTTCTTGACTGCAACAATTTTCTCATTCTTTAGTACACCCTCTTATAAGTAAATTCAGAGCATTGAAAGCCATGCTAATAATGAATATAATAAATCAAAACAATGAACTCGATGTACTCCAATCTCAGTAGCTTCCTAAAGTTCATAAGCCCTCAGATATGCTTTCATTTTAACCACCCAAATTAATTTGTAGTTTTCAACTAAAAATATAGGTGGAGATTGAGTTAACTGCTAGAAAACATGTGAACAATATCAGGGTGTTTGAGAATTTTTTTTTTTATAAGGTTTCTTGCTTGTTTTTTCCCTCTCAAAACCACTCACAGTCCCTCAAAATACAATTGCTATAATACCATTTGTTAGATCAAAGTTGTAGAGTTTACAAATTAATTTTCTACTAGGCAAACCAATAAAGGAAAAAAAGGAAATTGAGAGAGTTTTAATGGATTAGAAGTGAAATTGAGAGAGTTTTAATGCAGGATCCTTAAATGCCTTTTAACGCAAGATCCTCAAAGCCAACACCGTCAAAAGCTCTTTGGTTAGGATTAATGTAGAAGATTCACAGCTCTCTAATTTTGCCAACACTGTCAACTGTTCTGTTTCAAAGCTACTAGTTAAATATCTTGGTTTTCCCTTGGGGGCTAATCCAAGGAACAAAGCCACATGGGCTCCGGTAGTTAGCAAAATCAATTGAAAATTATCATCTTGGAAGGCCAAACACCTCTCTATTGCTGGTCGCCTAACATTAATAAAATCGGTTCTCAGCAACTTGCCCATCTATTATCTTTTCTCTATTCAAAATACCTGCTGGAGTGGCTAAAGAAATAGTCAAAATTCGAAGAAATTTCTTTTGGAATGGGTGTGAGGACAAGAAGAAAATTCATCCCATTAGTTGGCTTGTTATTCAAAAAGCCAAGGCTCTAGGTGGACTAAGTGTCGGCTCTTTATTAGACAAAAACAGGGCTCTTCTATTTAAATGGATATGGAGGTTTTGTGACAACTATCCTTCATTGTGGAAATCAGTGATCAAAGATAAATATGATATTCTGGATTTCTCTCATATTAAAGCAGATGGCAAAGGCTTACAAATATTGAACGGCATCACTAATGCAGTTTTTAATAATCAAATTTCCCATAATGTAATATCACAAGGATTTGGGTTTTGGGTACGAGATGGTACTACCATTAATTTCTGGAAGCACCCGTGGGTTGGTTCTTATTGTCTATTTGAGAAATATCCAAGGCTCTTTTCTATTAGTTCACAACCTGAAGCTCTAATCTCTGAGTCAGGTTCAAGAAACAACGGTGTTTGGAGTTGGAATCTATCTTGGTGACGTCCTCTGTTTGTGTGGGAGGAGCATCTACTTGCTAATCTTATAATTGATATTTCTTCTTCTAGCCCAAAACAAGATGTCGAAGATAGAATTGTTTGGTGTTACAATCCTTAAGGGCAATTACTCAGTCAAATCCTTTTGCAAGCAGATGGAGATTAGTAGCTCAGATGTCTCTATTCCAAGTTGGCCTATCATTTGGAAAAGCCTCTCCCCCCCAAAAGTTGAGCTATTGGTATGGATGATCCTTTCTGGCAAAATTAACACTAGAGGTAACCTTGCTCACAAAGGTATTATGGATGCTGCTCAAAACATATGCCCTTTGTGCAATATCTCTCCTGAAGATGTAGATCACCTTTTTGTCCACTGTTCATGGTCTTGGAAGATATGGTGTAAAATTTTCTCATGGTGGAACTGTGCCTGGTGCTCACCTCACTTGATTGTTCATCTCTTTGAGCAATGGGATGGTTTCTCTTCAAATGGTATTTTTCAAAGTAAGTGTTGGTGATTAATTTTCTTTTACGCTCTGTGGACCATTTAGACTGAGAGGAACAATGTCATTTTCAACAATTGTTGTCTAGACCCCTGTAAAATTTTTGATCTCATCTTCGTTAGAAAAACTCACTGGATTGAAGCTCATGATCCATCCTTCCCCTATTTAGCAAACCATGTTCTAATGTCATCAGATTGCTTAAAAAATTGGGAAAAAGTGAAAGTTAGCAGACCTGTGTCCTTTTGGTCCTCTCCCCCCATCAATATTCTCAAGTGGAATGTGGACACTTCCATTATTGGCAAGCCTGGTCCTGCAGCTATTGGGGGAGTTCTTAGAATATACGATGGTCTTTTCAAGGCCATCTTCTCCTGCCCAATTGGTATTCAAGACTCCAATGCTGCTGAGTTGAATGCAATGCTAAAAGCTATTCAAATATCTGTATCACTTAAACTCACTGCCAACCCCCACATTACTGTTTAATCTGATTCTTCAAATGCAGGTAATTGGGTTAACAAAGGGTTGTATGGACGTCCTTGGCAAGTATGGGATACACTCCAAAAAATCAAAAGTTTAGTAAGATCATTTCCCTCTTTCAAATATGTTCACATCTTCAGAGAAGCTAATTTTGTTGCAGACCGTGAGGCCTCGTCTGAGCACCGACCCAGTCCGTTAGAGGGAACTGAGATGCTCATTCGGGTTTAGACTCACAATGGAACCCTCGGGTTTAGATTTAATTGATTTTAAAAATAATTTTGGGAGTTGTCACCCTAATTTATTTTTAAATGGGAAAACTAAGGAAAAAACCTAATTTGACTCTAATTTATTAATTTTTATTTTAATTTGTCCATGGATAAAATCACTAGTCTCAAACCAGATTGAGGTCGGAGACTAGATTTTTGGTTTTAAATAATCAAAATTTGGTTCTTAAGTTTAATTTGACTTGAAAATTGGATTTCATAAATGACATTTATAAGATGATATTAAAGAAAATGCATGAATATGGCAAAACATGAATGCGTGGTGAAAATAAAATATTCACAAATTAATTTAAAAAAAGGGAAAAGATATTGATAGCGATTTGGATTTAGATTCCAAACGTGCTTACGTACCCCATTGAATGGAGATTAAAACCCACGTAATTCGTTCCACGGTTAAGTGAAAGGATTCAAGAGTTGATCAAAATGATTTTGGTTTGGGTGTGTTGAAAGTGAGGTAAAAGGCTGATACCTTGACTTTTGGTGGGCGAAGGATTTTACCGGACCGAAATTCCGTTTTATCGAGATTGGGTGATTGGATGGATTGAAAGATTAATTAATTAATTAAAATGATTAATTAATTAATATGATGAAAGGGATGGATGGATTAATTAATTAAAAAGATTAATTAATTAATTTGGATGAAAGGTGAATTGAGAAAAAGGATTAATTTGATTTTTGAAAAAAAAGAATGATTTTTGAAAAAAAAAGAGTGATTAATTAATTAATTAAAAAGATTAATTAATTAATTAATTGAATGATTAATTAAAAAGAGTTTTAGTTAATTAAAAGGATTAATTAACTTAGAGTGAGGTAATTAATTAATTAAAAAGATTAATTAATTAATTAGAGAGTGATTGGAAGGAGAAGAAAAGAGGAATTTAAGACTAACAATCTACTCAAATTTAAGAGGTGTGGAGAAATGAGGAAATTGTGGGGGGGAAGCATTTATAGGAAAAGTGGATGAGGGAAGTTTCGGTAATGAAAATGTGAAAAGACCATGAGGGGTAGGACTATAAATAGCTGAAAATTGGACTGAAGGGGGTAAAAGGGTCATTTTCTGCGCAGGTGAGACCCATAGGAATCAGAAGCTAGTAGAATTTGGTGCGGCACCGCAATAGGTTCTTGCGACATGCCACACAAGGGGCATGCAGTGCCGCACAGCTCTGACGCGATGTCGCATGCCTGCTGTGCAGCATGCCACATGGCGTTGGCACATTTTTCGAGGGTTTATTTTTTTTAGAGATTGGTTGTTGGTATGGAGTTTGGAAATTTTGGATGTTTGGCGGCAATATAAATGAAGTCTAAAAAAATTTTCTTTCGGGGGCAACCCCTGCCCATTAACTGGTTAGCGGGGCCACCGTAATAGCTACGCATAACAAGTTAAATTCAACAAGTACTAAGACTGCATTTAGATGCTGAGGGTGTAAAATTGAGAGTTCACAGTTGTCCCCTCATCAGAATTGGCTTTGAACAAAAGGTGATTTTGATGATAGTGAATGTTGGGAAGAGGTGCCATGTTAGACTCTGGGCTTGTGTGTTCTTGTTATGTCCTTTGGGAGGAGGATCTCTAGGATAAATGAAACTTTATCAATGGCTATCTGTTCAACCTTGACGCTGGTTGCGAAAATGGTCTTGGTGAATTTCAATTAAGGCTATCTTTTTAGCTCTAATATTATAAAACAAAGAAAGTTGGATGAATTTCAATCAAGGCTATCAGTCTGGCCTTAATGTTAGAGATAAAAAAGGTTTGGTGAATTTCAATCAAGGCTATTTGTTTGGCCTTAATGCTAAAGATGAAGAATGTTTGAAGTGAATCTCAATCAAGACTATTTGTCCAGCCTTAATGTTGGAGATAGAGAAGGTTTAGTGAATTTCAATCAAGGCTATCTGTTCGGCTTTAATGTTGGAGATAGAGAAGGTTTGGTGAATTTCAATCAATGCTATCCATCCGGCCTTAATGTTAGAGATAGAGAAGGTTTAGTGAATTTTAATCAAGGCTATCTGTCTAGCCTTAATGTTGGAGATAAAGAAGGTCTAAAGTGAATCTCAATCAAGGCTATCTGTTCGGCCTTAATGTTGGAGATAAAGAATATAAAGTGAATCTCAATCAAGGCTATCTGTCCGGCCTTAATGTTGGAGGTAAAGATGATTTGGGATGAATCTCAATCAAGGCTATCTGTTTGGCCTTAATGTTGGAGGTAAAGAAGGTTTAGGGTAAATCTCAATCAAGGCTATCTATCCAGCCTTAATGTTGGAGGTAAAGATGATTTGGGTAAATTTTAATCAAGGCTATATGTTCATCCTTAATGTAAAGAAGATTGGGTAAATCTCAATCACGACTATCTGTTTGGTCTTAATGCTGGAGATAAAGAAGGTTTGGGGTAAATCTCAATCAAGGCTATCTGTCCAGCCTTAATGTTAGAGCTAAAGAAGATTTGGGTTGAAAAAAAGGTGGAAAGTGGAACCATATAGATGTCTAGGTGATTGTTTCTAGATATTTATAGGTGAAATTGATGGATTTGGACAAAAGAGATGGAAAAAAGAATCATATGGATGTCTAGGCAATCGTTTCTAGACATTTATGAGTGGAGTTGATAATTTAGTGAAAGGAGAGCCTCGACTTATGGGGAGTCAGCTCGAGAGATTCTAAAAAGATTTTGATAGGAGAGTCTCGGCCTGTGGCGAGTCAGCTCAACAGATTCTAATAAGATTTTGGTTGTGCCAAAGAAACTTGGGCTTCTGAATGTGAGGGGTTAGGCCTTTCAAAAGGCTCAACAGAATTTTGTTGGGAGTAAAGGGACTTTGGAAGTCACACTTTATTGATTAGGTATGAAAAGGTATCATTTAGCTTCAAAAAGGCATAGGTCAACTTTAAGAGGTATCAGTCAGCTTTGAGGAAGTATTGGTCAACTTCAAAGAAGTACTAGTCAGCTTTAAGAGATGTTGATGAGGCTATTAGCTTAGCTTATGTCTGATGATGTATGATTGTAGATGACTGCATAAGTGCTAGTGCACAGATGATACATGCACGTTTCAGGATTCATGGACCTTTTACCTGACTTCTACGCCGTGCATGATTTTCGATAATGCCTATAATGAATAATTGCATGGATGCATGAGGGTGTAATTTTTCATGTGACTTTTATGTCTGCAGAGACATGCATTTGTGGACTGAGAAACTTTGCCAAGTTTGAGAAACTCAACTTGGATTAGTATGAGATATTTGCCATAGTGGCATTGCGAGGAGATTAAGGGGTTGATTCAGGTTTTGAAATCTGGTGGCCCATGTTTTTAGTCTGCACATACTTTATTAATGATCAAAGATCATATAAGATGGTTGCTTGCAACTTGCCCCTGGAGGACACATTTTTAGCACTGCTAATGACTAGGGGCCATGGATGTTGAGTGGTTTGCCTATTGGGCTTGTTTTTAATAACTTTTCACTAGGAGATGAGGGTCTTGAGGCAGATAAGGCAGACTCGGGATGTGCCTTTAGTTTTTTTCTTCTTAGAGTCTGTGCAGATCACAGCTCCCATCGCCAGAGCTATCAGGTGCTGGCTAGCTGAGGAGTGATCATGCTGTTTATTTTGAAATCTCACTTAGGACCACAGAGAGGTATGACAGGTGGTTGATAAAGGTAGTTTGGCCAATTGAGAAAGAGTACCAGGTTGCCTTGCTGAGGGTCACATAATTGAGGAAGGATGGGTTGCAAAAGAAGCCATTGGTGAAGTGAGGACTACAACATAGATAGAGGGGTGACTTAATCTTTAAAGGAGACTTGGGGATCTACTGGAAGTGCGATATCACCGGTTACAGCAGTGATTCAAAAGGAGATTGTGACAGACTTTGACTTTAATGAGGATACGAGAGATTTGCATCTTATGAGGTAGAGGAGGATTGGCTAGACCATGACTTTAGACATGACCCCTTTTCTTTTTTTTTTTAAATAATTTCAGGTTGACAGGACTACATAAAACAGGATAAGCTATAGACGATATTGAAAGGGCTATCTTTCATGATGGGTTTGCATTTTGCAAGATTTGACCGTTATTAAATGAGACATCTTTTATTTCTACTCTACTTTCTGGTTAAGCTACCCTTTTAGGTTTTCAGCTTAGCAAGCATTCTTCTTTTTCTTCTTCTTCTTCTTTTGTTTTGTTTTTGTTTAGGCAAAAGAATTAAGTGAATGTTGTACTAGGCATAAAGAAAATGAGAACACAATGCAAACAAAATGTTTTATATTATGATTTGGACCGCACCTAAGTTGGGCTACCTACGTATCCCTTACATCACTTTTCTATCATTAATTTTTCTCCTTTTTTTTTTTAGGAAGAATCAGGTCCATGTAGTTCTGATTACATGTGCATGAGAAAAAGAAATGAAATGTAAATGTCATCTTCAGATGATGTATCTTTTCAGCTAATCCAAGTTGCCAAGATGGAAGAATTCTCTTCCATCCACATCCGTGAAGATAGCGCCTTTGCCAAATAGGATCTTCCTATTTTGTATTCATTTTTTGAAGCTTCTCCTCGATAGGCTTCTTGTAGGTTAGGATCTTGTAAATTGTGATGCTTGGAGCATCCCTATCATGTCTTTGTCTTGTACAAAACAACTCATGAGCTTTTACTATGTACATGATTTTTTATTCTTTTCCTTTGTGCCATAATTAATTAATCCTTTTGCCTTTTTCATTTTTTTTGTTCTTTTTTTTTAGATGTCCCATTTAAAGATGAATAAAAAAAATTAAAGCAAATTAAAAAGAAAAAAAAGTCCCATCATGAGTATATTGAAGGATAAGCCTAGAAGGCAAAATACAAATTCAAAAGGACAAGACCTGACAGAGTCAAAAAGAAAAATTTAATAGAAAACAAACTCAAAAAACTCTGACGTAGACTTGAAGGATTTGGATAGGGGCACAACAGCGCTGGCACTCTTCTCAAAATACTTCATATGGATGGTTCACCATTTGAGCTGCTTTTGTTCTCCACCTTGTAAGAAACGAGGTGAAGAATTCTCTTGGCCCTTGTTTGGTGGTTTTCAAATCTCGATGGGTGACATCTACCTCAATGTTATAGTAGTATTATTTGACAAAAGCATTGCAGATATCATTCCAAGTTTTCATGTGATTCTGGTCGAGGTCTAATAACCACTTAATAGCAACTCCAGTCAATGACTATTGGAACAACTGAGCAAGGAGCTCGTCGTCCACACCAAAAGGTCTCATGACACCCACATACATCTTGAGATGAGTTTTAGGACACGTGGTGCCATTAAACTTGTCTATGACCAGCATTTTAAATCTTGGTGAAACTCATGCATTTGGGAAGAGAGCTAAAAAGTCGACATCTATCATTTCCTCGTGCTTTTTGACATTTTTGAGCATTTTTTCCATGACCTTAACTTTCTCTATTAATTTCTTAGCTTCGGGAAAGTTAGAGAAATCTCTACTTTGAAAATGATTCATAGTAGGAGAGGGAATGGTTGTGTTTAAGTCCATAGTAAGAGAGGTTGGAGTTTCAGATGCTTTCCCTTTATCGGTGAGATCGATAATGGGAGGAGTAAAAGTAGGGGCATGGTTAGTCTCGGCTTAGGCAGATGCAAGCTCAACATGAGCAGGAGGGGGAATGACAGTGGCATTGGTCATTTCCTTGACTTAATTGATGATGGACTGGCGTTGGAAGTTAAGGACATCAGTAAAGGTGGCAGACTAGGCATTGAGAGCATTGGTGAAAATTTCAACTTGGGTCTGAAGAGCATTGGTGAGTGCAGCTTGAAAAGTTTCCTTTTGTTTCTTGAGGAGGTTAGTGAAGAAAGTGCTCATGGCATCTTGATCAAAGTTGAAGGTATTGGCCATTAGTACCTGTAAACAAAAAACAAATAGAAATAAGGGTAAGAATACAGAATTAAAATGGCATGAATGTGAAGGTGTGTTGGGAAAAAGATTCCCTCCACATGGTTGGTCACTGGGTTTATATGTTGACAAGGTGAGTGTGTGAGGTGTTTTGGGGTAATGGACCACCAGTTTGGGTCTTTGAGAGTTGACCTTGTTGAGCCTCTCATGTTGTGTATGCATGATCATGGCATGATGCATGCTGGAAAAGGTTTCATGAACATGCAAGAGTATTGATTATTACGGTACATGGACCTAAGGTCAAAGGCTAGGGCGACTATATGCATAAAAGTGAAGGGTGGTTTAATTTAAGGGTCCCCGTCCCACTAGAGTATCGATATACCTAAGCATATGTGAGGCAAGGAGCCTCACGTGGGTCCAACAGTACTGATTGCTCATTACACCATCGAAATGATCAGGGATTCGTCACGGGGTGAAATGCTTTCACTATGTCCTAACATACTCAAAGAGAGTTGTTGAGCTAATACTACTCGCCATCCAAAAGTTTTCATAAAGCTAAGGTTTAGGCAATGAGCTTTTATTATGCAAAGTGATGCATGAAAGTCAAGTTATACTTAATAAGCCAAATGGAGATGATTTTGGAAAATTTTTCCTTAATCAAATAGTAATCCTCTTATTTTCCTTTTTATTAAAAAAATGTGGCAATCAGTCTCTAATGAAGTCGCCAGCTGTGAGGTTTCGCCCGAGCACCGGTCCAGTCCGCTAGAGGGAACTGGGATGCTCATTTGGGTTTAGACTCACAATGAAATCCTCGGGTTTGAATTTGGTTGATTTTGAAAATAATTTTGGGAGTCGCTACCCTAATTTATTTTTAAATGGAAAAACTGAGGAAAAAATCCAATTTGACTCCAATTTATTAATTTTTACTTTCATTTGCCCATGGATAAAATCACTAGCCTCAAACCAGATTGAGGTCAAGGACTAGGTTTTTAGTTTTAAATAATCAAAATTTAACTCTTAAGTTTAATTTGACTTGAAAATTGAATTTCATGAATGACATTTATAAGATGATATTAAAGAAAATGCATGAATATGGCAAAATATGAATGCGTGGTGAAAATAAAATATTCAAAAATTAATTAAAAAAAAGGAAAAGAGATTGATAGAGATTTGGATTTGAGGTTTGGATTTAGATTCCAAAAGTGCCTACGTATCCTATTGAATGGGGATTAAAATCCACGCAGTTCATTCTACGGTTAAGTGGAGGGATTTAAGAGTTGATCAATATGATTTTGGTTTGGGTGTGTTAAGAGTGAAATAAAAGGCTGATACCTTGACTTTTGGTGAGCAAAGAGTTTTACCGGACCAAAATTCCATTTTATCGAGACCGGGTGATTAGTTGAATTGGAAGATTAATTAATTAATTAAAATGATTAATTAATTAATATAATGAAAGGGATGGATGGATTAATTAATTAAAAAGATTAATTAATTAATTTGGATGAAAGGTGCATTGAGAAAAAGGATTAATTTGATTTTTGAAAAAAAGAATGATTTTTGAAAAAAAAAGAGTGATTAATTAATTAATTAAAAAGATTAATTAATTAATTAATTAATTGAGTGATTAATTAAAAAAGAGTTTTAGTTAATTAAAAGGATTAATTAACTTGGTTAGGGTGAGGTAATTAATTAATTAAAAAGATTAATTGATTAATTAAAGAGTGATTGGAGGGAGAAGAAGAAAGGAATTTGAGGATAACAATCTACTCAAATTCAAGAGGTGTGGAGAAATGAGGAAATAGGGGTAGGGGGGTATTTATAGGAAAAGTGGGTGAGGGTAGTTTAGGTAATGAAAATGTGAAAAAACCATGAGGGGTAGGACTAGAAATAGCTGAAAATTGGATTGAAAGGGGTAAAAGGATCATTTTCTGCGCAGGTGGGGCCTATAGGAATCGGAAGCTTGTAGAATCTAGTGCGGCGCAACATTTGGTTCTTACGGCATGCTGCACAAGGGGCATGCAGTGCCACACAGCTCTGACGCTACACCACATGCCTTCCGGGGGGCATGCCACATGGCATTGGCACGTTTTTTGAGATTTTTTTTTTTTAGAGATTGATTGTTGGTATGGAGTTTGAGAAATTTGAATGTTTGATGACAATGTAAATGAAGTCTAAAAAAATTTTCTTTCAGGGGCACTGCCCCCGAACCCCCACCCACTAATTAATTAGTGGGATCACCGTAATAACTCTGCATAATGTGTTAAATTCGGTAAGTGCTAAGATTGTGTTTGGATGCTGAGGGTATAAAATTGAGGGTTGAGGGTTCACACAGACCATCTAGCCAAATATGGTATCACAAGGAACTCGGATTTTATTGCTTGGTTGTAGTTCTTGATTACCTTACTGGGTCCTTCATGATTTCCTCCTTATCATGATTATGCTTTAAGACCTTCTAATTTTAGAGATGCCTTTATGGTTGGATTCTATATGGTTCTCCTTTGATATGCTACCTCTAGTATAGTTATGGATGGCTTTGTTTCTACCCCTTCAACGAGGATTTTGATTGTCAAAATGGTTTTGAGTGCAGTAATATATGATAATTCTACATTTTGCTGCTATCTAGTCTGATGTTATTTTGTATATTTCTTATTGGTCTAAAGATAATTTGTGTGGGGTGGTGCTTCTTCGGTTGTTTGTGATTGATATTTGAAGACAAAGCCATCAACTATGTAGCTGGAAACTAATGAATATTTTTTGGTCTTTTTGGGGATGATATATTATGCCTCAAGTCTTTTTGGGGTCTTTCTGCTATTCCATTATGTTAGGCACCATAGGCTCTTTATTTTTCTGTGTATTATTGAGATTGCTGGGGTTTTTTCACATAACTTTATGGTGCTTAGCTTTTATTGAGTGTATTGAGTAAGCCTATTGGTTTGGGTAGGTTCGTGCCACAAGGTTATGTTTTTCCCCATTATTATTCTTAATAAAATTTGACTCTTAGTATCGAAAAAAAAAAAATGCAAGATCCTCAAATGCCTAATATGAACTCAAGCTATTTTTATTTGAACTTATTTGAACGAGAGTGTACATATGGCTTGATGCTTATAGGAAAATCTACTTGCAGAAATTTGAACTTAATTTGAGATTTCTTCAAGATTTATAACTAAACAAACTTTTTAACTAATTGTTTTGCAAATCTACGAGATTAATACCCAAATTCTCACATCAAAAATGGGTTTATTTTTGGGTCACATAATTAGGCTTAGTTTTGCCTCAATTGTTAGGCTAGTAGTCTACACGAGCTTAGGTTGTGACGACTAGTTAGCGACCTGAGACTTGAGAGATGGAAGCAGTAGCATTAGAATCAGCAGAAGCAGTGGAAGTGGATTTTTCTTGAGGGGCCTTTTCATTTGGATCAATGAAGGCTGGCCTCATTGGCTGCTCATGTTGTAAGGCACCCTTGCTTTTGAGTAAAACAACAACCTCAGACATTGGCGGCCTTGAAGATGGAGACTGCTGAGTGCACATCAAAGCTATTTCTATGATTTTCTTTACTTCTTCTGCTTCATATTCTTCTGGGTTTATGCTTTCATCTACTAACTCCATGTGCATGCCAGTCTCATACAATTTCCATGCCTATTAGACCATAGTACAAACAAACGAGTCAATCAATAAATAAAAATGAAACAATATAAAAGGCATCCCTAATGCATGACGTGTAGTCATAAAGAATCAAGCTTATCATTGTCCAATATGATAAGATATAGTATAAAGAATAAAAAAATCTACCAATTTTATTTCTAGTTTGCGCAATATGATAGCCACTTTCTATTGTTATGGTCATCATGGTTCTCATCTTAACTAATGATTATAGTTTTGTTTCTCAAATATACATAGAAAACCTAAAAAAAAAAAAAAATTCACTTTATGGTTTTTTTTTTTTTTTTTGTAATTTACAGATACCTCCATCTGCTTTGCTTATTAACAGAACAATAGCAGAAGAAGAAAAAATTCGAGAATAATATAAAGAGAATTCATGCATGCTAATAAAAATTACCTTTTTGAGGAGGTATTCAGCAGTAGGATCTTGCATTGTTGCAGTACTTTTTTGGCCACTTATTACTTCAAGGACAACCACTCCATAGCTGTAAGTATCAGCCTTTTCAAATAATTGTCCATAGATTGCATATTCAGGTGCTGTGTATCCCCTAATGCACAAATATCAAATGCATCATCGTGAACAAAACCAATAATGGAAAGTTTGAAAGAACTTCTCTGTAGTTCTAAAAATAACACTAATTAATATGGCTGCTTTACTGTTCTCTGAATTCCTTTTGTATGTATATATATATATATGTAAGGGGATTGGTCTATATATAAAACGTAGTACGCGTAATTATGATGTAAACAGCTTAATTGCCTAAAATTTTAAAAAATACTGTAATAATGGCCACTTTTTTTTTTTTTTTTTTTTGGAAATGGCTAATTATACAATATACTTGTGTCATGAAGTGCATTCCTGGCTTGCCACTGGCTGAAAAATTAATTTTTAAAAATCAGGTTCTGACCAGTGTAATTTGAAAGACTACGATGACTACGTTCATTCACTCTATATTATTTCAACTTACAATGTCCCTGCAAATTTGGTGCTAAGATGACTCTGACTCTCTGGAAGAAGCCTTGCCAATCCAAAATCTGCTATTTTGGGTTGAAAATCGTCGTCTAAAAGAATGTTGCTGGTTTTTGTTGTGGAATTCGAGTTAATTTCCACCAATAACAATAATATTCACCTTGAAAACTATTATCCAGGTGACTAGAATGTGAATGATTGAACTAAAAATCACCCAAAGGAAAAATTTTCAAGTAAGTGGTGAGGTCACAATGGTCCAACTTAGAAACCACTTTCCTAAACAAAATTTAACCAATACAAGTAACTTTAATAGCACAATAATTCACTACAACTATACCCGACAATAGCTATTAAATAGACACAAAATAACATAAAGAGAACACCAGAAATTTAACGAGGTTCGGCCAATTTTGCCTACGTCCTCGGACACTACCAAAATAATATTTCACTAATTGAAGAAATATTACAAAAGAGAGAGAAAGAATAAAATTACCTAAATATAGGAAATGACAATTTTGGGATGGATTACTAAGGGAGGGGAGGAGTCTATTTATAAGCTTTAGGACTCCTACCATTTTCCTAAAATCCCGATGTGGGATTTTGTCAAAAACTAACAAATCTCCACCTTGGCAAAATCCCATACAATTTTCTCACAAACTGCTACCTTCAGTAGTGTCTACAATTCTCAATTTTTAAGTTTTAACAATATTGATCAAGTCCAAACAATGTTGAAACTTGACTGTAGTCACCACTT
Organism: Reutealis trisperma; assembly: GCA_947687605.1. Taxonomy (NCBI): domain Eukaryota; kingdom Viridiplantae; phylum Streptophyta; class Magnoliopsida; order Malpighiales; family Euphorbiaceae; genus Reutealis; species Reutealis trisperma. The sequence goes on along the minus strand of CANTUT010001807.1, from coordinate 25,556 downwards.
TTGTCATCATATCAGCAGGATTCTCAGTGGTCCGAATCTTCTGGATTATGACTCCACCTTCTTCTAGAATCTCTCGTACAAAGTGATATTGAACATCAATGTGCTTCGTCCTTGCATGATAAACCTGGTTTTTTGCTAAGTGAATAGCACTCTGACTATCACAATGCACTTTGATGTGCTTCTGTTCAATTCCCAGTTCACCAAGCAACCCTTGAAGCCAAATTGCCTCCTTCACAGCTTCCGTAACTGCCATATACTCTGCTTCTGTAGTAGACAAAGCCACTGTTGACTGTAAAGTGGACTTCCAACTAACTGGTGCCTTTGCAAAAGTAAACACATAACCAGTAGTTGATCAACGCTTTTCCAAATCACCTGCGTAGTCAGAATCATAATACCCAACTACGTACCAACCTTCTTGCTTGTCCTGTTGAAATACCAAACCAACATCTATGGTGTTCAGAATATACCGTAGAATCCATTTCACAGCTTGCCAATGCTCCTTTCCAGGATCATGCATATACCTGCTTACAACCCCAACTGCTTGTGAAATATCGGGCGTCGTACACACCATTACATACATCAAACTACCAACAGCACTTGCATACGGTACTTTTGACATGTATTCCCGTTCTACATCATTCTTTGGTGACATGGATGCACTAAGCTTGAAATGAGGAGCAAGTGGTGTACTAACTGGTTTTGACTTCTCATTCATGCCAAAACGTTTTAGTACCTTCCTTAAATATTCCTTTTGAGACAAACAAAGCCTCCCCAATTTCCTATCTCTTGAAATTTCCATGCCGAGAATCTTCTTTGCTTCACCAAGATCCTTCATCTCAAACTCCCTATTCAATTGAGTCTTTAATTTCTCAATTTCTGTCTGACTCTCGGAAGCTATCAACATATCATCAACATAAAGAAGAAGATATATATAGGATCCGTCTTGTAGCTTGCGTAAATACACACAATGATCATATTTGCTTCTCGTATAATTCTACCCTATCATAAACTTATCAAATCGCTTGTACCACTACCTTGGAGATTGCTTCAATCCATACAGCGATTTTTCCAATTTGCATACCATCTTTTCCTTTCCAGCAACTTTGAATCCATCTGGCTAAGTCATGTAGATTTCCTCATCCAAGTCTCCATGTAAAAATGCAGTTTTTACATCCATCTGAACTAGTTCCAAATCCAACTGTGCTACCAAAGCCAATAAGATTCTGATGGAGGAATGCTTTACAACTGAAGAAAATACTTCATTATAATCAACTCTCTCCGTCTGAGCGTAGCCTTTAGCCACCAATCTTGCTTTGTAGCGAACATTATTCTTGTCAGGAAATCCCATGTGTGTCAAGAGGGGAATTATTTGTTGTGTAGACAACTCCACCTTTTAGTTCTTTAAAATCAAATAACCATTCTCTATTTGGGGTCATATGGTGGCTACAAGCTGAATCTAGCAACCATGAGCTAGAACTACTGGTTGATGGTGTAGCAGCAAATGAGAAGTCTGAATCTGCTTCATCATACTCAGCTACATTTGACTCTGAGACAGCCTTTCCCTTTTCAGGTTTGCCTTTATTTTTTAGCTTGGGACAATCTTTCTTCCAGTGCCCCTTTCCTCGACAAAAGGCACATTCATCTTTACTCAGTCTGGATTTTGACTTTGATCTCCCTCTCCTTCCTTTATTCTGGCTCTACAAACAACCTTTAACAACAAGAGCTTCAGCTTCTACACTTGTATTTTCTTGCTTTTCTTTCTTTCTCAATTCATAACTATACAAGGCAGCAGTTACTTCACTGAGAGACACAACAACCTTCCCATGAAGTAGAGTAGTTTCAAGGTACTCAAACTCATTAGGAAGTGATCCCACCAACATCAGAGCAGATCTTCATCATTAAAAGTCACATCCATATTCATCAAATCAGTCACCTGCTGATTAAAGCTGGTAATGTGATCATTCATAGTGGTACCGGGTACATAATTAAAGCGGAACAATCTCTTCTTCATATAGTGCTTGTTCTGACTACTTTTCTTTAAGAACTTCTCCTCCAGTGCCTTCCACAATTTATTTGCAGAAATTTCTTTCGAAAATGCATACTTCTGCTCTCTAGAAAGACACGATCGAATTGTACCACATGCCAATCTATTAATAGTCTTCCATTCTTTCTCTTTAACTTCCTCTGGTTTCTCTTCTTCAATGGCAATATCTAGACTTTGCTGAAAAAGAGCATCTAGAACCTCACTTTGCCACATGCTGAAATGACCGGTGCCATAAAAAATCTCCACTGCAATTCTGGCATTTGTTACAGTAGTTCTTGCCAAAATTGACAATGATAAAGATATGGATGCTTTTGTACTACCTGCCATTTCTGCTGCAAATTCTATTTAATAGCTGTTAATGCGGAATGCCAATTAGCCCAAGGAAATTTTTTCTGATGTGGAAGATCAGTCTAAGCCGCAACCACATGGCATACTAAAATAAACCAAGAGCTCTGATACCAATTGTTGTGGAATTTGAGTTAATTTCCACCAATAACAACAATATTCAACTTGAGAACTATTATCCAGGTGACTAGAGTGTGAACAATTGAACTAAAAATCACCCAAGGGAAAAATTCCCAGGTAAGTGGTGAGGTCACAACGGTCCAACTTAAAAACCACTTTCCTAGACAGAATTTAACCAATACAAGTAATTTTAATAGCATAATAATTCACTACAACTATACCCAACAATAGCTATTAAATAGACACAAAATAACATAAAGAGAACACCAGAAATTTAACGAGGTTCGACCAATTTTGCCTACGTCCTCGGACACTACCAAAATAATATTTCACTAATTGAAGAAATATTACAAAAGAGAGAGAAAGAATAAAATTGCCTAAATATAGGAAATGACAATTTTGGGATGGATTACTAAGGGAGGGGAGGAGTCTATTTATAAGCTTTAGGACTCCTCCCATTTTCCTAAAATCCCGATGTGGGATTTTGTCAAAAACCAACAGTTTTAATATCTTTATGTATGATGCACAAATGGAAATCCTCATGCACGTAGGCAAGACCCCTAGCTGTGCCTATGATTATATCAAACCATTGCTTCCAACTGAGAGAGCCTTTTCTTTCACCTGTTTTCCACCATAAAACAAGATTTAACACTATAATAATACTAGAATTACTTTCCTCCCTTAAACCCATTTTTAGACCTTAGCATTTCTTTTTTACGTGTATATTTTTAATTATGAAATATCATTTTTTTTTTGGGTTCATTTGATTGCTGTTTGACTGATAGATTATTTGATGGCAATGCTCAACTACATATCATATATCATATGGGTAAAAAACTTGATTTACCAAATAAGAACTTGTCAAGGCTGCTTTTTTCCATGTATTCATAGACAAGAAGTAGTTCTGGTCCATTGCTACAACATCCAAGGAGACGAACAAGATTGCGATGATGAATATTACTTATAATCCTGACTTCACCTTCAAACTCTGCCTTTGCTCTATGGGATTGACCTACAGCTAGTTTCTTGACTGCAACAATTTTTCCATTCTTCAGGACACCCTGTTATAAATGAATAATAATAATAAATCAAGCATGAATGTGGTGCATCAAAAGCCAAATAAAGGTGCAAACAAAAATAAAAAATAAAAAAAAAATTACATTTCATCTTTCCATTAATTATAATTAACATTTTATTCTCACACCATTCAAAGAATTGAATGACATGTCTATGATATTATTTTATTTCTTTATCTTATTATGCTTTTCTGTTCCATTCTATCCCATGTTATTTAACTTCATGACTTTTGTATTAATTGTTTTCTCAATTACTATTTAAATTCTATACTTTCTCTTTACTCACCTTGTATACTTCACCAAAGCCTCCCTCTCTAAGTTTGTGTTCTTCACTGAAATTTTTTGTTGCAGATTTCAAATCCTTATAACTATAATTCACTGGACCTCTCAATTCAGTTGCCCCTAATAAGTTACCTGCTAGAAAATAAGGCAGATAGAATTTCTTTAAGCATAGTGAAAATGTAGTTATTGTTTTGCAGAAGTACTAGGAAAAAAAAATGATATTTCATACTGGACATCAGAAAGTGATAAGAGAGAGGAAAAACAAAATTATACAGACACTTAAGATGTCTAGGTTATGAAATATGTTGATTGAATTTCAAAATGAAGAAATTAAATACTAAAGTTCTAGAGAGTTCTGCTAGTGAAGTCTTGCTTTTATGGTAAAACAACAAAGAAGAAGGTGAAATAAAACAACAATAATATGTAAAATACTTAGTTAAACTCAATAACTTCAAGAATTTTAGCTAAAAATCACTTGAAAAAAGGATTTAGTATCATTATTAGCATACCAATAATTCATTCTTTTACATTAAAATTGAAAACCGTGGATTTGCACAGTATTTTACCTCTATGAGCTACCCTCTCTTTTCCTGATACTTTAAACCATGTAAACAAAGCAAGAGAAAGTAAAAGGAGACCTACACCTGCAGCCACTCCTGCAATAATTGCTTTCTTCTTGCTTGAATTTCCTGTTAGAATACAACTACAACATCAATCACAAAATTTCTCTAATTACAAAAGTCAATAGCACATATGCACAGTGAATTATGAAATTTAAGTAAAGGAATGTTCCATGGGTCAATGGATGACCAATAAACATTTAACAAGAAAACCTCACGCATAAGACATCTTAGATTTATTATGAGGAAAAGTGTTACTATTTAGCTATAGTTAGAATAAAAAGTTAAATTAAATAGGATCATTGATGCGGGAGAAATCCCTCATCGTAAAGTTAGAGAGATATTTTTGGAGTTATAAGCAGATGGACACCCTCCCTTTGTAAGTCTGTTTACTAAGGTGAATATTCCTACATATCTGGTATCAAATGGTATTAAAGCCACCTTCAGCTTCTGGCCTTGTATCTAGTGTGACAAGGTGCCCCTTGGTGGTGAGCCAGCCTTGAGTTCTACCTTCCACTTATCTGGTATCCCTTTTACATATATATTCTTTGCTTTTGCATATGATAGCATATCTTCAAAATTAAAATTTCTTTTTGATTTATCTAGCCAGCAATAAACTCTGATATGCAGCAAACAAACATTATAATTATCACAATTTATCTCTAATATGATATGATAATCTAAAAAATGAAATTTCTCTCCATGCTAAAAAAATTGCAAAATAGAGAAAGAAGACTTACCATTTTTCAAGAAAGGAGTAAGATCAATAGTTTGGTTATCAGCGAAGAAAGGTCTATCTGAGTACCTTACAAAGCACCCAACATTGGTTGCTCTACCCTCAACATTAGCAAAACATTTCTCCAAGTCTGCATGGGCTACTTCCAAGCAATTTTGGCAACCATTCTTGCCAATAGTTTCAACACATTGTGCCACACCATACACTGTTGCACCACCACCTACTTCCTTTTTGCTTGCTATAAACAAACCATCAATCTTGGGTGTTGCAATTTGAAGATCTAATAACAAAGATTTTACACTTTCTTGGTGAGAAGTAGCCTGGGATGCAGTCTGATTCCCACAAACCCCAAAATGACCTTCTTGAGTGCTTTGGTCATAGAAGGTGTTGCTCTCATACCTTAATACAAGCAAAAACAGAAAAAGAAAGAAACTTAATTTGTGAAACAATAGAACACCACCATTGACATTTCCATTAGTAATTAAGAAAGTACATCCACAAGTGAAAAATTAGCTTTTTTATTTTTTCACATAACCCAGTTTTTGAAAGTGACAATTTTTTGCTTTGCTATTTCTTCTACACTACCATTGCTAAGTTTATTCACATAAACTGGCTACTCAGAACCCAAATTTTTATGGATATTAAACCCAAGATTTGTTGCCAGGACGGGCATTGGCGTTGGCATTGGCATTGGCATAAGATTTAACATCATCCTTGAAGTTACAATAATCTCACCCAAATACCCACTAGAATTCATCTAGACAACACTTTCCGCGTAACCCAAAAACTCAACTGCTTGGCTACCAACATCTAGCATTGGCAATGGTAATTATAGGGATTCATAACAACCATAATGTAGTTAAGATTCCACTTATGTGTTGTAGAATTCGGGTTAATTTCCACCAATAACAAAAAAATTCACCTTGAGAACTATTATCCAGGTGACTAGAGTGTGAACGATTGAACTAAAAATCACCCAAAAGAAAAATTCCCAGGTAAGTGGTGAGGTCACAACAGTCCAACTTAAAAATCACTTTTCTAGACAGAATTTAACCAATACAAGTAATTTTAATAGCACAATAATTCACTATAACTATACCCGACAATAGCTATTAAATAGACACAAAATAATATAAAGAAAACACCAGAAATTTAACGAGGTTCAGTCAATTTTGCCTACGTCCTCAGACACTACTAAAATAATATTTCACTAATTGAAAAAATATTACAAAAGAGAGAGAAAGAATATAAATTGTCTAAATAGGAAGGAAGACAATTGTGGGATGATTAAACTAAAGGGAGGAAGCCTCCTTTTATAACCCAAAAATGGTTTCCATTTCCCACATCTTACCGATGTGGGATTTTGAAAATAAGCCAAAATGGCTAAAAGTCAACAAATCTCCACCTTGGCGAATTTCCAAATCCCAACCAAATTTTCTCAATCTTTAATAGTGTCTTCTAAAGCACTTTGAAGTGCCAAACTTCAATTTCTGATAACATTAATCAAGTCCAAATAGTGTTGGAACTTGATAGCTGTTACTACTTTTGTCAACATATCAGCAGGATTCTCAGTGGTCTGAATCTTCTGGATTATGACTCTACCTTCTTCTAGAATCTCTCGTACAAAGTGATATCGAACATCAATGTGCTTCGTCCTTGCATGATAAACCTGATTCTTTGCTAAATGAATAGCACTCTGACTATCACAATGCACTTTGATGTGCTTCTGTTCAATTCCCAGTTCACCAAGCAACCCTTAAAGCCAAATTGCCTCCTTCACAGCTTCTATAACTGCCATATACTTTGCCTCTGTAGTAGACAAAGCCACTATTGACTGTAAAGTGGACTTCCAACTAACTGGTGCCTTTGCAAAAGTAAACATATAACCAGTAGTTGATCGACGTTTGTCCAAATCACTTGCATAGTCAGAATCACAATACCCAACTACGTACTAACCTTCTTGCTTATCCTGCTGAAATACCAAACCAACATCTACAGTGTTCATAATATACCGTAGAATCCATTTCACAGCTTGCCAATCCTCCTTTCCAGGATCATGCATATACCTACTTACAACCTCAACTGCTTGTGAAATATCGGGCCTCGTACACACCATTGCATACATCAAGCTACCAACAGCACTTGCATATGGTACTTTGACATGTATTCCCTTTCTGCATCATTCTTTGGTGACATGGATGTACTAAGCTTGAAATGAGGAGCAAGTGGTGTACTAACTGGTTTTGTCTTCTCATTCATGCCAAAACGTTTTAGTACCTTGCTTAGATATTCTTTCTGAGATAAACAAAGCCTCCCCAATTTCCTATCTCTTGAAATCTCCATGCCAAGAATCTTCTTTGCTTCACCGAGATCCTTCATCTCAAATTCCCTGTTCAATTGAGTTTTTAATTTCTCAATTTTTGTCTGACTCCTAGAAGCTATCAACATATCATCAACATAAAGAAGAAAATATATATAGGATCCGTCTTGTAACTTGCGTAAATACACACAATGATCATATTTGTTTCTCGTATACTTCTGCCCTATCATAAACTTATCAAATCGCTTGTATCACTGTCTTGGAGATTGCTTCAATCCATACAGCGATTTTTCTAATTTGCATACCATCTTTTCCTTTCCAACAACTTTGAATCCATCTGGCTGAGTCATGTAGATTTCCTCATCCAAGTCTCCATGTAAAAATGCAGTTTTTATATCTATCTGAACTAGTTCCAAATCCAACTGTGCTACCAAAGCCAACAAGATTCCATCTGAACTAGTTCCAAATCCAACTGTGCTACCAAAGCCAACAAGATTCTGATGGAGGAATGCTTTACAACTGGAGAAAATACTTCATTATAATCAACTCCCTCCATCTAAGCGTAGCCTTTAGCCACCAATCTTGCTTTGTAGCGAACATTATTCTTGTCAAGAAATCCATCTTTCTTTGCATATACCCATTTGCACCCAATTGCCTTCTTTCCCTTCGGAAGACTAGCTAGTTTCCATGTCTGATTCTTTTGAAGGGACTGCATTTCTTCATTCATGGCGATCCTCCACTTTTTCTGTTTTGAACTTTGAACTGCTTCATTAAAAGTGGTAGGAACATCATCGATTATAAATGGTGATGCAGAAGAGACCATATCAGCATAACGAGCAGATTGTCTAATGGACCTCTTTCCTTTTCTTAGTGCAATTGATTCATGTTGCTGTGGAGGTTCTTGGGTCTGAACCTCTTCTTCATTTGACTCTTCTTCTACCATAGGAGAGTCATCATCAGTTTCTTTATTGGCTGGGACAATTTTATTACTATCAAACTCCACCTATTTGGAAGTACCCTCCACCTGCTGTGGAGTACCATCTGTCTGTTCATCAGTTACCTTTCTCAACATGGTAGGTTCATCAAAGGTAACATCCCTGCTGAAGATTATTTTCTTTGTCTCTAGACACCAAAGACGATAGCCTTTTACACTAGATGTGATCCCCATAAATATTGCCTTCTTTGCTCTTGGATCCAGCTTTGACTCCTTAACATGATAATATGCAGTGGAACCAAATACATGTAAGGAATCATAATCCGTAACAGGTTTTCCAAACCATTTCTCTAATGGTGTCTTACCACCAATAGCAGTCGATGGTAAACGGTTGACAAGGTGACAAGCATATACCAAAGCCTCAGCCCAAAATTCTTTGCCCAACCCAGCATTGGACAACATACACCGAACCTTCTCTAGCAATGTTCGGTTCATACGCTCAGTGACCCCATTCTGTTGTGGTGTATTTCTGATGATGAAGTGCCTGATAATACCTTCATCTTCACAGACTTTCAAAAAAGGATCATTTTTGAACTCTCCACCATTGTCTGTACGTAGACGTTTGACTTTTCTACCTGTTTGAGTCTCTATCATCTTTTTCCATTTAAGGAAAATTTCCAACACCTCATCCTTCGTCTTCATCGTATACACCCAAACTCTTCGGGAAAAATCATCAACAAAGGTAACATAATAGTGTTTTCCTCCCAAAGAAGTTGTCTTGGAAGGCCCCCATACATCGGAATGAACATAATCCAAAATACCCTTAGTATCATGGATTGCTGTTCCAAATTTCACCCTTGTTTTCTTCCCTTTGATGCAGTGCTCACAAAAATTCAATTTGCAAGCCCGTGCTCCTTTCAATAATCCTTAATCTGTTAGTAATTTCAAGGATTTTTCTCCAGCATGCCCCAAACGCATATGCCATAACCTGGTTGCTTCTGACTCCTGATCATTAGTAGAAGCTGTTACTGCTGCTGTCCCAACAATTGTACTACTCAGAAAGTAATACACATTGTTTCTTTTTCGAATTCCCTTCATTATCACAAGTGCTCCAGAGATAATCCTCATTATCCCATCCTTCGCTCTTACTTCTAAACCTTTTGACTCTAAGGTTCCCACAGAGATGAGATTTCTCATTAAATCCGGCACATAATGAACACCTGTTAAGGTTCTAATTGATCCATCCTGATTCCTCAAGCGAATTGAACCAATCCCATGTGTGTCAAGAGGGGAATTATTTGCTGTGTAGACAACTCCACCTTTTAGTTCTTTAAAATCAAAGAACCATTCTCTATTTGGGGTCATATGGTGGCTACAAGCTGAATCTAGCAACCATGAGCTAGAACTGCTGGTTGATGGTGTAGCAGCAAATGAGAGGTTTGAATCTGCTTCATCATACTCAACTACATTTGACTCTAAGACAGCCTTTCCCTTTTCAGGTTTGCCTTTATTTTTTAGCTTGGGACAATCTTTCTTCCAGTGCCCCTTTTCTCAACAAAAGGCACATTCATCTTTACTCAGTCTGGATTTCGACTTTGATCTCCCTCTCCTTCCTTTATTTTGGCTCTGCGAACGGCCTCTAACAACAAGAGCTTTAGCTTCTACACTTGTATTTTCTTGCTTTTCTTTCTTTCTCAATTCATAACTATACAAAGCAGCAGTTACTTCACTGAGAGACACAACAACCTTCCCATGAAGTAGAGTAGTTTCAAGGTACTCAAACTCATCAGGAAGTGATCCCACCAACATCAGAGCCAGATTTTCATCATTAAAAATCACATCCATATTCATCAAATCGGTCACCAGCTGATTAAAGCTGGTAATGTGATCATTCATAGTGGTACCAGGTACATAATTGAAGCGGAACAATGGAGTTGGGTGGTGGACACTTATATTTAAGGTCATTCTTCCTTATTTTTCCAATGTGGGACTTGGGTTGATATCCCAACAATCCTCCCCTCAAACCAAGGACCACACAACTGCTCATGGCCCTCCCTCCTAGCGATAATCCATTCCATTTGTCTTGTACCACCGTTTATCAAGCAACAGGACACGCCGCCTGACCACCACTATATCAGGAAGATTTTTGACAAAAGTCACCGAACACAGATCTCCAATCGTGAGGTTACACCGAAGGGGCTTCCCACACACAACGCAGTCCACCACCCACTCCATTTATGAACCTGGGCTCTGATACCACTTGTTGGGACCGCAAACACCACTGAAAACTCCATATTAGTATGACATTGTCCGCTTTGGGCCAAGCCCGCACAGATTTGTTTTTGGGCTCCTCCCAAAAGGCCTTATACTAATGGAGTTGGATGGACATTTATATTCAAGGTCATTCTTCCTTATTTTTCCGATGTGGGACTTGGGTTGATATCCCAACAATCCTCCCCTTAAACTAAGGACCACACAGCTGCTCATGGCCCTCCCCTCTAGCGATAATCCATTCCATTCGTCTTGTACCGCCGTTTATCAAGCAACGGGACACGCCGCCTGACCACCACTATATCAGGAAGACTTTCGACACAAGTCACCGAACACAGATCTTCAATCGCGAGGTTACACCGAGGGGGCTTCCCACACACAACGCAGTCCACCACCTGCTCCATTTCCGAACTTGGACTCTGATACCACTTGTTGGGACCGCGAACACCACCGAAAACTCCACATTAGTATGATATTGTCCGCTTTGAGCTAAGCCTGCACGAATTTGTTTTTGGGCTCCTCCCAAAAGGCCTCATACTAATGGAGTTGGATGGACATTTATATTCAAGATCATTCTTCCTTATTTTTTCGATGTGGGACTTGGATTGGTATCCCAACATTATGCCCTTCTCATTATTTTGAAAAAAAAAATATCGGTGTTTGTGCAAAGTCCCTCACCAACGCTAAAGCCAATTTCACAAATCACAATCAATTGAAGTTCATCTCCCGCAAATTTAGACAATAATCACCATACTGTGAATATAATATACCTAAAAATTTAATTTAATTTAATTTTTTCTTAATAATATCATCTAGTTTATTAGAAACACTTTATTATACATTGTTCAAAATCTAATTAAAATCTTAAATTAATTTGATCTGCCCTTAATTCTGAACAGACTACTCTTTTCTATTACGAGAAATTATACTGAATAAATTGAATAGTATAAACATCATTTATCTTGCATCAAAATTTAATCATAAGTGGAGAGTGTATATATATATATATATATATATATATATATATATATATATATATATATATATATATATATATATATATATATATATATATATATATATATATATATATATATATATATATATATATATATATAATTTTCAATGGAAATAAATTTGTTATTTCTAATTTCCTACACAACTAAACAAATAAAATGATATCAATAGATTAAATATTGAATTATATCTTTAATAATAATAGATATTATTATTTAGTGGGAAGAAGAATGGACATATTTGAAATAAAGGGGAGAAGTTTAAGTTCTGTTTGGTTGTGAGAAACAAAACCAGTTTTCTAGAAAATTACTCGAAGAAAACTAAAAAATAGGATTTCATGTTTAGTTGTAATTGTTTTTTAAATAGGAAATTGGAGATGAGTTTTCCGTAATTTCTAATTTATAAGTTGGCTTTGGAAAACTGTATAAAGAAGTTTTCCAAATCCAAATTGCATTGGATATTATTAAATGCAAAAACACGGAGTTTTCCTCTTCGACGATCAATTAGCACTGTTCAATAGCAACGTCCGTTTTTGAGTTTTTAATTATATCATTTTCTTTAATTACTGTTAGAGGTGTTTCATTATAAGATGAAATTAGGGTCCCAACAACAGCAACGTCCTCATGTTTTTTTTTTTCCTCAAATTTTCAATCGGTTTTAAATTTCTTTTATTTTTTAGCAAAATATATATTTTATTAATTTTTAATTTAAAATATTTAACTTACTATTTCTTGAATTAAGAGGATAGAAAAGACTTAATTAATAGTATCATTCATATAATTGTTTATTAATATATAACTTTCTTTTTACTAATTATAAAATATTACACTAAATTTTTTATAATATTTTTCATGATTATTTTAGATATGAAATGCAATTTTAAATAAAAAATTATATTTAAGTGATCATATTATATAATTTTATATATTAAAATATAAATAATAAATATTTTCAATACAATAATAATTATTAATGAAAAAATCATACATTGAAAATAAAAATAAAAATAAAAAAGAAAGAGAGAATTGAAATATAAGACAAATGAACATGTTTTTAATTTTGCCTATTTTCCGTTAAGAAAATATGAAAAATAGAAAATTAAAAAACTAAGAAATGGAAATGGAAACTGAAAAACGAAAATGAAAAATATTTTGCAAAACTAAATAGGCCCTTAAAGTTCATTAAATTTTTATTGTTAGATGCATGTTTCACTGTGAACATGTAACTGTTATATTGCTAAATGTATTTTTATTTGATAATGTAAAACTTTAAGGAAATAAATAATTTGAAAAAATAGAGAGAGAAATGAAAAAATATATTTTTTTATATAGATAAGAATAAATTATTTTTTTCAATTTTAAATTTTGGATGTAATTGTAACGAACTTTTTAAATTGAGGTAAATTGGCAATTCCCACCTTTCCATTTTCTAAAAATAATATTTTAACTAATAAAATTACGCGTTTAACTTATTTATTAATGACAATTAACTACTTATCCTTTGTTTTATATTAAATTATGAAAAAACTATATAACTCAATATTTTTATCTCAACTGATGTGTTATTATTTTATTTGTTAAATTTCTTTTTTAAAAGTGTATTATATAAAATATTTTCCAATACAATGATATTGCATCAGTTGAAATAAGAAATTGGGATAAAAATATTGGGTTGTATAGCATTGTTGTTAAATTATAAAATTTATTGAAAATGCAAAACAGTGCGACTTGAATACCATTAATTATAAATCCTATTAAAAAAAAAAAAAAAAAAGACAAAACATATTTCTTTTCTTAGACAAATCTAACACTCCAATGACAATTTTACCAAAATTTCTCTTCATCTTCACAATATTTACTTAATTTGTATTCTACTTTATTTTTTCTCACTTTTAATTTGATAAAGTTAAGGTAAACAAAATTACAAAAGAATTCATCTTTTAATCTTACGAGAATATTATTGTATTAATTAATTAGTTTTAAGTTTAATTTCTGATATTTGTTCATTTTAATATCTAAATTTACTTTTCACCATTTATTCTGTAATTATTTATAAATTATATCGTAATATATTTTTACTTTGAAATGATTATAAATACATATTATGTGAAATTTCGTCCCTTTTATAAAAATTCTGACTATGTAAAAATAAAGTTCGGCATAAGTTTATTCAATTGATTTTTCTTTTTACAATTTTATTTTTTGAGATATAATTACAACAACTTTTTTAAATTGAGATAAAATTAACTATTTTTTATATTATCATTTTGAGAAATTTTTAAGAAAATTGAGTTTGTCACTTCACTTATAAACTAAATCAATAGAAAAATGACGCGTCAATTAATGATACTAAATCACTCTTAAATTATAATATCATTAATTAATATAATTTATTTATATTGAATTAGTTTACGAGTGATTTGACATTATTAATTGGCGTATCATATTTTTATTGATTTAATTTACTAATAACGTGATAAACTCATTTTATCTAAAAATTTATCAAAATCATTAGTAAAAACTCAAAGAAATTGTACATGTAAGGGTTTGTCCCCATTTTGAGAATGAAAGTGACTACGTTTAATCAACTTGAAGTTGTATCAACCATTACAAAAATCTAGTGGTTTAACCATAAATTACATTTTAAAATTTTACAAAATTTGTGCAATGATTATATTTTAAATTCTTGATCTGATTCTGATATAATAAATTGTATTGAATTAATTTATTATACAACAAATTTCTTTTTTTATCAAAATTTAAATAATAAATTACATAATATTATAGTTCACCTTTAATGTCTTGCAAAATTTTTACTCCTTTGATTTGCTAATATCTAGAAATTTGTTGCCAATATTAGTTGTATAAAAAAAATTATATTAACATTAGTCAACTAAATTAATTTATATTAAACTAACGTTATTCAACTAATTAATTGCGTTAGTCTTTTTCAACATGGTACCAGAAAGAAAGTGTGGTGATTATATATATATATATATATATATATATATATATATATATATATATATATAAAAGAGAAAATATACTTTATTTAATTTGATTTTTGAAAATAAAATTTAAATTAATAAGATATAACTTTGATATTAATATCAAAATTTGTGAAAAACAAAATGATTTATTTAATTTGATCTAAAAATTAAAATTTTAATCAATAAAACATATATGGAATTTGGGTTTTATATTTAAAGTGGCATATATGCATTTAGAGTTGCTATTAGAGGTAAAAAAAAAACATTTTTAAAATAACAAGCACTTGAAAATTTTTTATTTAATTGATTGATTTTTATTTTTTTTATAAATTATTTTTTAAAATATACTTTAAAAAAATCAATTTATTTGCATATTTGAAAAGCAATTTTAACAAAAAATAATTTTTTTTTATTAAAAAGCGTTTTTAAACGTAACATTAAACGGATTTTTAAAATCATTTAATTTCAAGATGAATGAATATAAAAATAAAAACATTACTTTTAATATATTCATAATATTTTTTCAAAAAAAATTCTTTTGAAATATTTTAATTAGAATTCTCAATATGCCATAAAAAGATATAATATAATATAATTAAATTAATTTTTGATATAATTTTATATTAAAAATTTATTTGATTATATTACTTTAAATTTTATTACGACCTACCGAATGTTTTCTTAATTAGCAGTGAAATTTTTATTCATATATAACAATGCTTTACCTCAAAAAGCAGCCATCATAGACAACACGAGCACCGTTAGCAGTGGAGCAATTGCGTATTAGCCGGGCAGCAGCAGTGAAACACTGTAGACAATCAGAGGGAGACAGGTACTTCCGGCACTGAATCATAGTGTAGATAGGAGTTAAACCCCTCGCTTCCTCGGCGGTTGCAAAATACTTGCCGGAGTTTAATTGAGATTGGAGTTGAGAAAAAGTAGTATTTATATTGGTCTGAAATTGGAAGGCATCATTAACTTTGTACTGGCTACAACCAGGAGGGCCTAAAAGATTAATTTGAGGGTCACTAATAGCCATTTTCGCCATCAAATATATTGTTGTGAAGAAGAGGGGAAGTTTTGGCCATGCTTCTCTTTGTATTTTCATCTTTTGATGAATTATGACTTGTGACTTACGAGTTTCACTCTAATTGTCAAAGAAATATACAGCTATTAAGTGTGTAGGGGTGTACAAAATTAAATATATTAATTAAATAAGAAATTAGAAAAGGGACAAATGCAACTTGAAATTGAACATTGGCCTACCATTGGGTGGAGAATAGAAATCAGAGGGATTAGGTTAATTATGTCATAATTGACGATGTGAGAATATGATACAAACGAGAATATGATGACAAACTTCTATAGTAAATTGAAGTTGAGAGTATCTAAAGTATTATGAGGGATTAGGTTAATTATTTTTTAATTTTATATTATAGTAAATTAATTTGATGAATATATAAAGTATTGTAAATTGAAGTTGATTATAGAATAATTTAATTTATATATAAATATCATACTTTTTTTTATTTACATTAAATTTTGCAAAGAAACAAAAAAAAAAAAAAAAGGAGGTACTAAAGAAAAAAAACTAAAAAAAGGTTAAAAATGCGAATTCTATATGATAAACAGTGCTGAAAAAATATAAAAATAATTAATGAAGAAAAAATAATTAAATATTTTAAAATATGAAATGTTGAATATTTCAATAGCATATAACCTAAATAAATCATTTCAATTATTATCTAATAAGTTATTTGATAAATTTTTTTATTTAGGGGATGATAATTAATAAGTTACTTATTATTTACTCAAAATTAATTGAAACTTAGAAAACTAACCATTCAAATGACTACTTTTTTTTTTTTTTTTTTCTAGAACACAAAAATTATAAAATTTTCAAACAATCCTTTGAAAAAATAAGCATACTAACTGATAGATATTGGAAAGGGTAGAAGTGAGGTGAATGAATATATGTTAAATTTATGAATGAATTTAATTCAATGAATTTGAGTTAATTATTGCTAAAATATTAGATATAACTAATTAGGTAGTCAAGTCTAAATAATTGTACACGCATATATTTTTAATGTATTTTTTTAATATATGATTAATTCTTAACACTCCCCTTAAGTGATAATTAGAATTTAATTTTGGAGTCTAGTTGACTACTTGAAATTAAATTTCTCCTATTGAAATTGAAATTTAAATGTAGCGGTAACACCAAACTTTGAGCTGCTGGAACTAAACATCCAAACGGACACTAGATTAAAAAAATTGAATCGGTTTGGACCTGCTCTGATATCATGATAGAAATTGAATTGCAATAATAGAGATGATTTGAATGGATGTAAGTTAAGTTCACAAATGAATTATATTCAATAAATTTGGATCAACTATTACTAAAAAATAGATCTAACTAATTAGATAACCAAATCTAAATTATTATATACTCATATATTTTTAATATATTTTTTTCAGTATGAGATTAATTCTTAACACCAATCATAAAACCTAAAGATAATCTTAAGGGTATATTAGATTGGATACGGACATTTGGACAAATGAAGCTAAATGACGAAGACTTCAAACGGCTAATTGACGAAGACTTCGTTCGGGTCCTGGCCACAATGAGTGAATTTTATATATATACATATATATATAAAGGATAAATATATTTACTAAAATATTTTTATTAATTCTTAATTAATTATTTTTATAAATAGAAGTAACTTTACTAATTTAATAATTAATAAATTAATTTATATAAATAATATACTGCTTTTTAGAGTAAATAATTATTATTTAATTAAAAAATAAATATATAATTAATATCTTATATTTTAAGATTAATAATTTATTAATTAATAAATTTATTAGAATATCCAACCAAACTCATGCATGTTTTATAAAAAAAGATTATAATGGCGGCCATCAGGTCAAACTGCAAGTTGGATAATTATCAAATTAGGCGTTAAATCAAACAATCAATTTAATCAAAAAACTATTATATAAACTTTGAGTTGGTTCGTTAACACCTTTCATCCCCTAAACATTAGCGATGAGAGAACATATTAATCTCAGTTTTCAGGCGTCAGGTGTTTAATTGTTTTAATTATTGACTCTTAAAATTGATTTTGAATAAAACTGAAAATAAAATTTAGACTCACTAAAACTAAAATATATGTATGATAAATTACTATTTATTTTTTAATTCAAAATTAATTTTTTATATAAAAATGATACGAAATTAATCTATATACTTATTAAAAAAGAAAAAATCGAATAATAATTGCATTGATACTTTTAAAAATAAATTAATAAGTTACTTATTTATTACTTATAAATAAATTAATATGATCAAAAACACTTGTTCTCAAAGCAAATAAAAAAATTATAAACCTACAACATATAAAAATATAAATCAATATATTAAAAGTGAAATGCGTATATTTAAAATTTGTGAAGTTTATTTAATTATTTTTAAAAATTAATTAAATGAAGAAATCAAAATTAATATATAAACTTCATTAAATTTTTAATTTAATGATTATATATCATTATTATTATTTATATCAAATTTAAAATATTCACAAGTATTTATGTTATAGCATGATTAAATTAGACTTTTTTAGATTTATAATATAATATGATATCACATAATATTTTAATTTCATACAATTAATATTGAATTTAACATTGATGTTAAATTGACAAGTGATGCATTTAATCTTAATATAAATGTATAACAAGTCTTCTATTGAAATAAAAGAAAAAAATTAATGTATTCTATGTATTATAGATTTATTAATATAATCATTAAATTAAAGATTTTTTGGACTTATGATATAATATGATAATTTAATTGTATACAATTAATATTGATGTTAAATTTACAAATAGTGCATTTAATCCTAATGTGTATGTATAATAAGTCTTTTATTAAAATAAAAAAAATAATGTATTCTATAAAACCTTCTCATTTGATTACTCGTCCAATTTTTAAAACAATGGTACGTATATATACTAGAAAGATTGTTGTTGATTTTTTGCAAAAAAGGAAATTAAGTTATAATGTATCAAAAAGATTAAGTTTATCATAACTAATAAAAACATATCACCTATATTAAAATTACAAGAAAACAATAAATGTACCAAATATTAATATGAAAATCAACCTACAATTAATAAATAGCCAACATAACAATAACAAAATAAATTAGAAAATTATAATAAAGCGTACCCATTAATTTCTTTGTTTTCTTTTCTTAACATATTCTTGAACGTAAGAATATTATTTAAAATAGTAAGAAATGATTTATTTACATATGTTTAACTCATATTATTTCAATATTGTGTACATATTAAAGTGTGGATTCATTTAAACATTTTTTCTTGTGAGGAATAAGGGTGGTTATGATGTTATGTACAAAAATAGTTTATGAGATGTAGTGACTGAAAAGTTTGAGTTTGATTTAAATCTTCATCATTTGTGAAATTAGTTTATGTAAAATATTTGGATGCTTTAGATAAATGGTTAGAGAGAATTGTAAATGATAACTTATAAGAATTCATATATAAAAGTGAGTGATAATGGTCCGAATGTGGGTTGACTTTTGATAAAATTAATATCTAATTTTAAGTAGGTTGGTGTCAGAGATATCAAAGTGAAAATCTGATTTGAACTTAATGTGAGTTCTAAAATGGATTCAAATAGAGATAACAAGTGCATTGTTGATGATGAAAAATTTATGCATATTAGTATTTTAAAAAATAGACCGGACCGGCCAATTCAACAGAAAATTACCAGTCAGTTCGTTTTGACTTACTAAAAAAATCAAAATTTTGGTTAAATTGTCATTTTACCTATTTTCAATTAGTTTTTAATCGGTCGGATATTTATTAATAAAATCTTTTGTAGAATGACCAATAAATAAAAAAAAATGAAGAGATCTTGTCTGATTGGTCTAACGACCAATTCAATAGGTCCAACCAATTGAACCGTAAATTGGTGACCTATCCAGTTTGATCACCAATCTGATTTTTAAAATATTGGAACATATAGACACTAGAAAAATTGTTATTGATTTTCTAGATAAAGGAAAATTAAACTATAATATGTCAAAGAGATTAAATTTGTCAAAACTAATAAGACCATACAACCTATACTAAAGTTATGAAAAAATAATAGACGTACAAAATATTAAAATGAAAATGAACTTATAACTAATAATTATATAGGCAACATGACAATAACAAAGTAAGTTAGAAAATTATAATAAAATGTACCTATAAATTCCTTTGTTATCTTTTCTCTAACATATTGTTGAATATAGGAATATCATTTAAATTGTAAGAAACGATTTAGATATGCTTGACTCTTTTTCTTTCAAATTTTGTATGTATTAAAATGCAAATTTTTTTCATTCATAAACATTTAGAAAATTAGGATTAATTTTTTTAATTGATTCTTTAGTAACAATATAGGTTTAGGAGAAGTGGATGTCAAAAACTTTTTTAAATTATTCAAAAATCACGTCGTAAAAGTTTCTTAAAACAACTCCTAAAGTAAAATAAATATTAACATAAAGTCAATATAGATTTTTTAGTCTGATGATATTTATTTGTGGAGTTTTATATCATTTAAATTGAAAATTTCACTCAATATAAAAGTATAAATTTTATACTTAAGTAATACAAAACTGATCATTAAATTTTTAACAAAGAAAAAGTAAATGTCTAGAATAAATATTTATATCTCTAATAGTTGTAACGAGTTATAATAAGAATTAACGTCACGTTAGAAAAATCTAGAGTATATATATATATATATGTTTGAAAATATGAAAAGGGGAAAGGGAGTAGCCACTGTTTACTGCAAAAAGTATTCTTTTGATTATTTTATATGAGTTCATGTCTTGGTACTGATAAAATTCAGAAATGCACTATTCATAACAACTATTTGTAATTTTCTCGAAATTACAAATGATAACCAATTATTTTTAGTATTTTGACATTTTTCAATGATAAAAATTACTAATTTTGGTATTTTTATATATTTATGTATATATATATATTTGCCTAAATAGTAAACAAACCTAGAAATTGTCATATATAAGTCACTAAGGTACCATCAACATCAGATATAGGGATCTATCCAAGGAAAATAATCTAAAAAGAATAATATATAAGTGTCCAGTTTCATCAATTAGTCTAAGTAGGGGGTATGATATGTAAGTTTTAGTGAATCGTTAATCATAGAAATGGAAATATATAAGCCAAGCCAGCCATCAACTTAAAGTTCACCGGAAAACCAAATTATTGACAAATTGTGAAATATTGGAGTCAGTAATGGTGCAACTGACATTTAGGGATTAGAGAATTCCTAAAAACCCTAGCTAGTGCCAATTGTTGTGGGCCGTATTTGGACTGGGTTTTACTATTAGGCTCAACTTGAGCCTTCAGATATTATAGACTGGTGTAAACAATGTTCCTTACGACCCTTTATGTTTAGAAAAAGATGAAGTGTTCCACACTTCTTACTGATGACCAAACCTACACCAGACTCCTCTCCAATTATCTAAATTACTTGATCCTCCTTTGGATGATTTGGAGCATGTGAACCCTCATTTCAGCATCTCTAAAATTAATTTTGAACTCTTTAGAATTGACTGAAATATTCTTAGTACAATTTGACGCCTTTCCTGAAAGAATGGTGGATCCAAATAAAGCAGAAGCAAGGTGGTGGGGTGAAATTTTAAATATTTTAAAATTTCACTTCACCCAATTTTGGTCCAAAATTCATTCAAGCAATCAATTAATTTGTGTGTAAAACATATATGCATAGAAAGAAAAAGGAAAAATAATCATATTACCTCTTGTACGTTCATTCTTTCTTTAACAAAGAGCTTCCCAAGTGTGAAGTCTCTAGATCATCCACACTTAGCTCACCTTCAAGTTTCCTCTTAGTTTTTTTAGTGTTCTTGAATCACTCTCTTAGTTGCCTAATTTTGATTCAAGATTTTCCCTCAAAAATCTTTAGGATGCTAAGGTTTCTCTTTGGTTTGTTTTGGACTAAATACATTTTTAATTTGCAAGCATTTATTCTTTCACAAAGAACAAAAAAGAGAATTGAAGATCAAAAGAAAATTGAAGAAACACTTTCTTCATTTTTCCTTTCTATCTCTCAACTTCTTTCTCCAAATGCTTCAAATATGAAAAAATGATGTTCACTACTTCTTGCAACATAAAAACTCAAAACTTTTATATTATTTACAAGGCTCAACCCTTAAGTCTTCACAAATACCATAACATCCTTTTAACTCTTCATTAGGTGAAGAGGCAAAGTTGAACTTTGCTTCTTCAAATGGTGAAATGACCATTTTATCATTTAAGGGTGAAATGAACATTTCCATTAGCTCAAAAATGTAATTACAATTTTAACCTTAGTAGAAAATTTTCTAACCCCTAAACCCGTTACATAGGCTTATGAATAGCGAATTCTCTAACCTTTAAATTGCTTCTTTTCCATATCATATATGGGCTTAAGCCACATCTCATGTGTTAAGGGTTTTCACTAAACTTAAAATTAATGTCTTTGATTTAGTCCAAATCAATTTTCAATTTAATCTTTCTCATTTGTATCATATACAAATTAAGATTTAATTGAATAAAAACCTTTATAGATTAAACATCAGGACATGCTAAGATCCTTGTAAATTTAATTACATGTTTAATAATTTTATGACTAATCAATTAATTAAATATTTTAATTAATTATTATGGTAAACTTTTTACACTTGGAAGGTGATTACTATTGGGTGTGAGACTTTCTAGGTTCATGTCTAATTAGCAATGGGAATAAGAAAATATTTTTCTCTACTAATATGAAATCCCCACTTCACACTTAGTCCCATAAGTCGTGAGTAACAGCTAGCATTCTATATCATGACTACCTAATTATAAATGAATGTTTATAGTTGATAACTTTAAACATCACATGGACCATCAATCATAAATTATCATGCACTAGAATCCTTCATTAAAGATCCCAATCTCGGCTAGGGTAATAGCTTATGTCAAACCCTAATGTGCCTCGATTATATGTCCTTTTCTCACTTTTAATTCTTGATGAAATTAGATTCCTGCTACAAACTTTTTCTAGTGAATTTGACAGTCTTGGCCAAGAACTTAAGTATCAAGAATAACCAGATAGCATATGATCTTAACCTCATTTACTCGAGGTAATGAATTCTATCTTAGCAATCACTCATCTCCATACATAACAAATTAGAACTATCACATGCCATATATCCGTACATGAATAGTAGGTCTATATAAGCAGTAATAAATCCTAACTACTTATGTATGAGATATAGTATCCCTCAAGTTAAAGGATTATATGCACTATTATGACCTAGATGATAGATAATTGACAAGTAGTAAAACCCCATATTACTATCATCTAACATCACAGTTTGACTATTCATCCTATGAATATCCACATGTTTGTATTGACATCATATGTCAAGCAGCATGAGACTCACTGCCTCTATAATCATTTGTATCACATACTAATTATAAAAAATAAATAGAGGTGATGATCTTCCGGAATTAATAATGCCCATTCATTAATCCTATGACCATGAATATATTTAAAATATTTGTACAAAAGTGATCTATCTCTCATATTCTCAACACTTGATAATAGATCTTCTTACAAATACTTAAGGACTATATTCAATAATATGAAATCCTTTTCACATTATGAATATATTTATCATGCGAATGGGAATTAATATCTATTATTACATAACTACAAAATGCCTCTTAGGGCACAAATTGTTATCAATTTCCCACTTGCACTAGAGCCATTATACTTAGTATCAGAAACTCATCTTCTCAAGATGAAGTTTAACTGTTACTAAATTTTGACTTTAGTCAATGGATTAACCAAGTTAATGGTTAACGCTATTTTCTGCAAGGCTAGAATGCCCTATTCCAACAATTGATTTGATAATATTTTATTGCCTTTCAAAATATTATGGATTTCAGTATGAGACTCGAGTTCCCTTGCCATATGTTGAGGCTTCATTTTTATCACAGCAAAGAATACTTGTGATGTACTGGAGAAACTCTTAAAACAGTTCATAACTATTGAATCCAAAATATTCTTATTTGCAACATCCTATGTAGCCAATTCAGCCTTCATAATGAAGTTTGTAACAGTAATTTGCTTAGAACTTTTCTAGCAAATTATTTCTTCATCATAGATAACAACAATCTCAATGATAGACTCTCTATCATTTATTTAGTAACATTCTTCATTTGTCAAAATTAAATCTTAAATACTTCTCAAGTACTTTAGAATAATTTTGATTATATTTCCAATAATTTAATCTTGACAAGATTAGAATTTGTAGTCATACTAACAACATTCTCGATGTTCGGCTCATTATACAACTCTTGTATAATTTAGATTTGTTATAGTCATACTATAAGGAATCCATGCCTTACTTTCTTTGGGTATCTAGGGAATCAACCCTAAAAAAGTGGATATCGAAATTGTAGGAAATAAAACTTTTGGAATTAGCAAGTTGAACTCTTCAACATCTTTTCCAAATATTGACTTAGACATATTTAACATTCTCTTCAATCTATTTCTATAGATATAAATTAACAAGAATGCAAAATATTTATCTTAAGTCTAAATGAAGAAAGTAATAGTAAAACCATTCTACAACTGCAAATATATTAATACTTTTACAAACTAATGTATTATCCATGTACAAAATTGGAAGTGAGGATACTCCCACTATCCTTTTGCACATTAAGGACTCATCTTGTGATGATACAACTCATTAAAGTTTTGCATACTTTGGAATTTTCTTAAGACTCTAAGCCTTTAGATTTATTCCATGATTATGTTTTCTTTTCTAGAGAAAGAAAACTAGTATTAACATTTATATGTCAAACTCATAATCATTATGCTTTGCTATATCGTATATAGCAATAATAAATCACCTCATAATTTGCTTCATCATAAATATACAACTTTTATGCATTCATATAAAGTAAATTATATTTTTCTTAAGATTAGATATTTTACTATCTCATGATTTACTTCATCATGAATATACAACTATTATGCATTCATATAAAGAAAATCATATCTTATAGAAAAATTAGATATTCTACTAAACCTTTTAGCAGCAGAAAAGGATAAAATATTTAGTTAGTTTTAGACTTTTCACAGGGTTGATCAAATTTACTTTAATCATTTTGTTGGAAATTATTGGATGACATTCACCCAATCATTCTATCATTCTTAATATGTCACTTTCCTGAATAAACACTTTATCAAAAAATAACATCTTTGCTAACAACTCTTTATTATGCAAAAGATAGAAATACTATCCTAAACTACCTTTAGGATATCCAACAAACCTTATCTTAATTAGAATTATCTTCCAATTATCTAACTTCAACTTATCAAATAAGCTAGATATCTCAAATCAAATTATGTGTAAGGTTTTTGATATCTATCCATATCATATCATATATGAATTAGGATTAGATAGACTTTGGAGAAATTCTATTTAAGAATATTATGCTATTATTTGTAAATTTCCATAAGCAAATAAACAAAAACCTTTATAGTTCATCATCTATTACATCATATCATATATGTTGTAATTTATTCTTTTGAGTATACAATCATGTATGGTTTTTCCAAAAAGAATTACGATTATATGCCAATTTTATAATTAGGAAATTCCTTAAAAATTCATAACCGAGTTCTT
>CANTUT010001806.1:27500-32500 GCA_947687605.1 Reutealis trisperma | reverse complement strand
TCCCCCAGGATCTGTTGCGCGAAAAAGATAATCTGAAACTTCGAGTTGTCAATTATATTCTTTATGGAAATGGTAAACCAAGTCGGGGAATTTATGACACAAGTATTCAATTAGTTCGTACTTGTTTAGTGTTGAATTGGGACCAAGACAAAAAAAGTTCTTCTATCGACAAGGTCCGCGCCTCTTTTGTTGAAGTAAGCACAAATGGTCTGATTCGTGATTTCCTAAGAATCAACCTAGTGAAATCCCATATTTCATATATCAGTAGAAAAAGGAATGATCCATCGGGTTCAGGACCGATCTCTAATAATGGGTCAGGTCGCATCAATATTAATCCATTTTATCCCATTTATTCCAAGACAAGGATTCAACAATCACTTAAAAAAAATCAAAGAACTATTAGTACGTTGTTGAATCGAAATAAGGAATGTCAATCTTTGATAATTTTATCATCATCTAATTGTTTTCGAATGGATCCATTCCGCGATGTAAAACATCACAATGGAATAAAAGAATCAATTAAAAGAGATCTTATAATTACAATTCGAAATTCATTGGGCCCTTTAGGAACAGCCCTTCAAATTGGGAATTTTTATTTATTTTACCATTTAATAATATTAATAAATCATAATAAGATCTCGGTAACTAAATATTTGAAACTTGACAATTTTAAACAGACTTTTCAAGTACTTAAATATTATTTAATGGACGAAACCGGGCGAATTGTTAATCCTGATTCATGCAGTAACAGCATTTTGAATCCATTCAATTTGAATTGGTATTTTCGCCATCATAATTATCACCATAATTTTTGTGAAGAAAGATTTACAATAAGTAGTCTGGGACAGTTTATTTGTGAAAATGTATGTATGGCCAAAAACGGACCACATCTAAAATCGGGTCAAGTTATAATTGTTCGCATGGACTCTGTAGTAATAAGATCAGCTAAACCTTATTTGGCCACTCCAGGAGCAACCGTTCATGGCCATTACGGAGAAATCCTTTACGAAGGAGATACATTAGTTACGTTTATATATGAAAAATCGAGATCTGGTGATATAACGCAGGGTCTTCCAAAAGTGGAACAAGTGTTAGAAGTGCGTTCAGTTGATTCAATATCGATAAACCTAGAAAAGAGAGTTGAGGGTTGGAACGAATGTATAACAAGAATTCTTGGAATTCCTTGGGGATTCTTGATTGGTGCTGAGCTAACTATAGTGCAAAGTCGTATCTCTTTGGTTAATAAGATCAAAAAGGTTTATCGATCCCAAGGGGTGCAGATCCATAATAGGCATATAGAAATTATTGTACGTCAAATAACATCAAAAGTATTGGTTTCAGAAGACGGAATGTCTAATGTTTTTTCACCCGGCGAACTAATTGGATTGTTGCGAGCGGAACGAACGGGACGCGCTTTGGAAGAAGCCATCTGTTACCGAGCCATATTATTGGGAATAACGAGAGCATCTCTGAATACTCAAAGTTTCATATCCGAGGCCAGTTTTCAAGAAACTGCTCGCGTTTTAGCAAAAGCTGCTCTCCGCGGTCGTATCGATTGGTTGAAAGGCCTGAAAGAAAACGTTGTTCTAGGCGGTATGATACCCGTTGGTACCGGATTCAAAGGATTAGTCCAAGGCTCAAGGCAACATAATAGCATTTCTTTGAAAACTAAAAAGAAGAATTTCTTCGAGGGGGAATTTAGAGATAGAGATATTTTATTCCACCACAGAGAGTTATTTGATTCTTGCATTTCAAAAAATTTCTATGATACAGCAAAACAATCATTTATAGGATTTAATGATTCCTAAGAACGGATTCATCCTTTTACTTTAATTCTTTTACTTTATAAAATTAATTAAAAATGAATTCATTAAGGCGGTCCTGTTATTTGTTACATGTGATTTGTTAATAGTAATAAAGAAAATAAGGAATAGAAAGAAATTAACTGCGTGGATCGTATATCAACGTCCAATCTCCGGGAAAGGAGAAGGTTCCATCGGAACAATTATTTATTTCAGGGTACCCCGTCTCTCTT
The DNA here is from genome assembly GCA_947687605.1 of Reutealis trisperma. NCBI lineage: Eukaryota > Viridiplantae > Streptophyta > Magnoliopsida > Malpighiales > Euphorbiaceae > Reutealis > Reutealis trisperma. The sequence goes on along the minus strand of CANTUT010001806.1, from coordinate 30,465 downwards.
TTTTCTTTGAAAAAAAAAAAGAAAAAGAGAGAGAGGAAGTGTGGGGAGAAATGATAAGAAGATATTGGAACATTAATTTGGAAGAGATGATGAAAGCAGGAGTTCATTTTGGTCATGGTACTAGAAAATGGAATCCGAGAATGGCACCTTATATCTCTGCAAAGCGTAAAGGTATTCATATTACAAATCTTACTAGAACTGCTCGTTTTTTATCAGAAGCTTGTGATTTAGTTTTTGATGCAGCAAGTAGGAGAAAACAATTCTTAATTGTTGGTACCAAAAATAAAGCAGCGGATTCAGTAGCGTGGGCTGCAATAAGGGCTCGGTGTCATTATGTTAATAAAAAATGGCTTGGCGGTATTTTAACGAATTGGTCCACTACAGAAACTAGACTTCAAAAGTTCAGGGACTTGAGAATGGAACAAAAGACAGGTAGACTCAACCGTCTTCCGAAAGGAGACGCAGCTCGATTGAAGAGACAGTTAGCTCACTTGCAAACATATCTGGGCGGGATTAAATATATGACGGGGTTACCGGATATTGTAATAATCGTTGATCAGCAAGAAGAACATACGGCTCTTCGGGAATGTATCACTTTGGGAATTCCAACGATTTGTTTAATTGATACAAACTGTGACCCGGATCTCGCAGATATTTCGATTCCAGCGAATGATGACGCTATAGCTTCAATCCGATTAATTCTTAATAAATTAGTATTTGCAATTTGTGAGGGTCGTTCTAGCTATATACGAAATCCCTGATTAATAATAAGATAGATTAATAATAAGATAAAGAAATTATTTTGTGAACTCCATAGGTTTATGGAATCGGTTACTATTCCTGAATCGTACAAAAGAGATAAAAATAACCGAGTATATTATGTGATTTGTTGGTATCTAAAATATACAATTTAGGTGGGCAAGTCGAAAAAAAAAAAGATGGTTGAATCAAAATAATTCCTTTTAAAGTTTTCTTTCTTTCAGAGGGCAATATGAATGTTCTATCATGTTCCATCAACACACTAAAAGGGTTATATGATATATCCGGTGTGGAAGTAGGCCAGCATTTCTATTGGAAAATAGGAGGTTTCCAAGTCCATGCCCAAGTACTTATTACTTCTTGGGTTGTAATTGCTATCTTATTAGGTTCCGCCATTGTAGCTGTTCGGAATCCACAAACCATTCCGACTGGCGGTCAGAATTTCTTCGAATATGTCCTTGAATTCATTCGAGATGTGAGCAAAACTCAGATTGGAGAGGAATCTAGCCCATGGGTCCCCTTTATTGGGACTATGTTTCTATTTATTTTTGTTTCTAATTGGGCGGGGGCGCTTTTGCCTTGGAAGATCATAGAGTTACCTCATGGGGAGTTAGCCGCACCTACGAATGATATAAATACTACCGTTGCTTTAGCTTTACTTACGTCAATAGCATATTTTTATGCGGGCCTTAGTAAAAAAGGATTAAGTTATTTCAGTAAATACATTCAACCAACTCCAATCCTTTTACCCATTAACATTTTAGAAGATTTCACAAAACCTTTATCACTTAGCTTTCGACTTTTCGGAAATATATTAGCAGATGAATTAGTAGTTGTTGTTCTTGTTTCTTTAGTACCTTTAGTGGTTCCTATACCTGTCATGTTCCTTGGATTATTTACAAGTGGTATTCAAGCTCTTATTTTTGCAACTTTAGCTGCGGCTTATATAGGCGAATCCATGGAGGGGCATCATTGACTAATTTTCAAAATAACTTAGTGCAAGACAATCTGTGCCTTGTTCAAGATAATCTACTTATACTTAGTGAACATAAATAGACAAAAACGTCTATACGGTCTAAAGGAATAATAAATAAAAAAAAAAGATTACGATATTAGGGAATTGTAAAAAAAAGGAAAGAGATCTAAAAAAAAAAGATCTTTTTCCTAGAATTCGTTTGGATCATTTATACCTTCTTCCAATGAATATTCTCTTTATATTGATATTGTCTTGATTATTTTGTTCATATCAATTCCAATCTTAGGAGTCATAATCTGAATAAGAATTCTTTGTTTGTTTACAACGTGTGATTTAAAAAAGAGGTTCTATAGAGCGATTTCGATTTCAGTCGGTTTTATTCAATTCAACGATTGACAAAAAAAAAATATTAATAAATAATAAATTACACGAGCTTAGTCAACCAAAAACAAAGACTTATATTTCTATGCAATGATTCAGACTAATGAATTCGTCCATTTAGATTGATTGTATTTATGTGGAATAATGATAAGGAAGAGAAAAATTTATAAAAAATGAGATTCAGAAAAAATAGATTGTTTAGGAGAGTGGAATCAAACTAGGTGTATGTAATATATATAATGGAAAATGGCTATAAGCCAACTTTCTTTTTGTGAATGTTTCAAAAAATGATTTTCGAATCCGATTGAATCTAAGAGAATCTAAGATACGAATAGTTGGTTTACGTTATGGAAGAAGGATGTGTATATGTAATATACAGTATTACCTAGTTATATATGAGCTAAAAGATATATCTAATCCGCCCTACTACTGGAGATTTAGATAAGGATTCCAATAAAAGTCCTTCCTTTTTTTTCGTTTGTAACTGTGAATTGAATAAAGAGATTAAATCAAGAAAAAGAACGAAGAGTTCGAATTCAAAGAATAATTCGGAACAAAGAAAGAAAAGAAATGGAAAAACAAAAAAAGTTGTATGAATTCACAAAAACTTTGTGGATAGGAACTAAAAAATAGATATCGAAGTAGTTCTGATGATTCAATAATATTATTACTTCAATTCGGAGTTCTTAGTTACTTCGACTGGATGAAAATCTTATTGATGGAATGAATAATTAAGTCATAATTTATTGGTTGATTGTATCATTAACCATTTCTTTATTTTATTTTGGTGCGAGGAACTTATCATGAATCCATTGATTTCTGCCGCTTCCGTTATTGCTGCAGGATTGG
>CANTUT010001806.1:15000-22500 GCA_947687605.1 Reutealis trisperma | reverse complement strand
TGTCGATGCCTATAGTAAACTAAAGTCATCGTTTAATACTTATTTTGCTTCAATCTCGACTATACAAAACAAAGAAAAAATTGAAGATTTAGTTACGATTAGAAATAAACTTTTCTGTCTTTTTCCATAGATCCTTTACTCATACTCATTCAATTGAAAGTATTGATCCAATAAAAAAAAAAAATTATGTTTCGTAATTTCATAATCCAACTTTTCAATTTCTAATTGATTCTTGGATACAAATCACGAGAATGTATATTCTTCCTCGAATTTTCATTGAGAGGGAAAGGATTAAATCTTTTTAAGAAATAAAGTTTTTCATCGGAATATGAGCCGAGGGATCCCTTAACTATTAGGGTTAAGCGACCGAATCACACTTTTACCACTAAACTATACCCGCTACGATGCGATTATTGTATATAAATGAACCTTTTGTCGAGTAAGACAATTGAGCATTTTGAATATATTTTATTAGAATTATATTATTATAATTCTATTATTATAGAATATATTATTTTATAGAATATATTTTTATTTTATTTAACTATTTTATTTAGTTTATTTAGAAATTTAGAAATAGTTTATTTAAATTATTTAAATAAATTTCTTTAAATTTTTAATTATTCTTATTAATCATTTTATTAATTTTTTAATCATTTTTTGAATTTTTATTAATTTAATTTAATTACTAAATTATTTTTTAATTATTTTATTAATTTAATTATTAATTAATTTAATTATTAATTAATTTAAATTTAATCCTTTATAAATTTTTAGAAATCATTTTCTAAATCAAATATTAAAAATCAAATAATTTTTTATGATTTAAATAATCTAATCTTTTATGCTTTATATCAAATAACCTTTTCTAATTTAGAATTTCGAATAGAATTTATAAAAATAAAATAGAATAGAAAAAGAAATAGAAATAAAATAAATAATAATAAAAATAATTAAAAATAATAATAATAATAAAACTAATTAAAAATAATAATTAAATTATAAAATTATAATAATTAAATAATTATAATATATATATAATATAAATAATATATATATAATATAAATAAAAATATATAATATAAATAAAATAATAAATATATATAATATATTATATATATATAATATATTATATATAATATATATTATATATATATAAATAAATATATATATATATAAATAAATATATATATAAATAAATAAAAAAATAAAAATAAAGAAGTCTTATTTATTTGATATTTTTTATTTCTTTTCTATATTATATCAATCAATATTCTATATATTGATTGATATATATTGATTGGTTGGTTGGAATATTAAGGTGGAGATATTTTTTTAGAACCCTTAATCTAAATATCTAAATTCTAAATGAAATTGTAAGAATTGCGGATGAAAGTTTTATATATTTAACTTTTTTTATATATTTCATTTTTATATATTTCATTCTTTTAAATATTTTATTTATTTTATAGTTGTATTATAGTCTACAAATAGAACTAGTTGTATTATACATTAAATTATATACTAATATATATAATATAAAAATAGAATAAAAAATAAAAATATAAAATAAAAAAAATAATAAAAATGAATATTAAATAAAAAAATAATATTAATATGATATATTAAATAGAATAGGATATACTAAATTATATTTAATACATATATAAAAGAATAGATAATTATAAAAGAATAGATAATTATGAAAGTAATAAAGAGAAAAATAAGACAAAAAGCCTTTTTTCGTGTTATGTAATATAACATAGTAATTATTCTTTTAAAATCGGGAGAGATGGCTGAGTGGACTAAAGCGTCGGATTGCTAATCCGTTGTACGAATTATTCGTACCGAGGGTTCGAATCCCTTTCTTTCCGGCGATGACTTGGAATTTTTTTTTATCTTTTCTTTCAAATTAAGCGAACCCTTTTGCTTTATTTAATATTTAAAAATGTAGAATAGATAAAAAAAAATGCTAAGAACATTTAAAAATCAAGAAGAACCCTTTTTTTAGTCTTCACGCCCAGGATTACGTCCGGGATCATTAGATAAAAATCCAAAGATGAAGAGAGAAACAAAGAATATCACTACTGTGTAAACAAAGAGTTTGAGAGTAAGCATTATAAAATCTCCAAGATCTTTTTTTTTGTTTGGAAAAAAAAATAGAGAATCTATTTTTATACCACATATTCTATTTTAACTATACCACATATTCTATTTTAACACCAAGAAATGAATCGATTTCTAGAAATAGAAAAGAATTCTCTAGATTCATTTGTAATAAGAGTCTAATCTTTCATTGCCAATAATTTTCTTTCATACCAAAAATTCGATATTTTTTTTTTTATAACTATCTAATAGGATCTGAAATGGAAAAAAGTTCAGAATGAGAAAAAAGAAAAAAAAAATGGGGTGATCAAAAATTGTCGCGTTTATACAATAACTTGAACTTGTATGTTTGAATTAAGAGCTTATACTATAAAACTTATCTGATCTTATCAATTGCTATAATTTTTTTGTCGAATAAATCATGAATTATTCTAGGACAGTATTAAAGATCTCATCGAAAACTTACAGCAGCTTGCCAAACAAAGGCTAATAGAAAAAAGAGTACAGGGATTACTGGCATAACATCTACGATTGGATTCAAAAAGGCGTAGGCTTCGGGCAATTTTGTGAAGAAAAAATTGCTTGAATAAAGGGCAGAATTAAGACAGATGCAAATTAAACTAAAAATATTAAGCATAACAAACATTTTGTTCTTGAAGATAATTGTATTTTGACTGAGTTATTAATATGTTATTGATAGAAAATTTAATAGAAAATAAAGTCAGGTAGATAAAAAACCCTTCTTTATTAAATTTTATTAAATTCACCCAATCAAAAATCCTTCAATTCTCAAATAAAAAAAAGAATAGAGGAAATCATATTTTTATACAATATCTTAATTGAATTCTATATTATGATCAACAAATTCAGTTTAATTCTATATCCACACATACTAAAATCCGAACAACAAGCTAATATATTTCCTAGATATTTGGCGGGAATTGACGAAGAACCAATACCGATATTAGTTTTTATTAGTGTTGAATAGAAATATAAATGGGGCGTGGCCAAGTGGTAAGGCAACGGGTTTTGGTCCCGCTATTCGGAGGTTCGAATCCTTCCGTCCCAGCTATTCTATTATTCTATATATCAAAAAAAAAGGATCCTTCCTTTTTTTATTTATCATTCATCATTTCACATATAATTGGGAGAGTAGATAGGAGTTAATTAGTAATGGAAGATATCAATTTCAATGCCTGGGCCTGTTAAAATCTTATTAACAAACAAAGAAAATACATACGAAATATATGCATTTTCTTTTAATTAACCTTATTTTCAGATATTTTGTCTTTGGCTTGAATGAATAATTCTAAATCTATCTAACAATTGAGACGGGGTTGATTCATATATCTATCCTATTCCCTTTACTTTAGGAAAAATTTTTAGAAAGACTCAAGTCAAAGAAACTACTCATAAAATGAAGAAATGCTTATATATATATGTATTCTTAGCTATATGTATTCTTAGCTATATGTATTCTTAGCATTTTGTTTTATTAACGCCTTTGTTTCCATTTTTTTAATGGAAAAATTTTGTTATCCCTTACTAAATTTAAATATTTAACATAGAATATCCATTTAACTATTTAACTTAACATAGAATATCTATAATTTAACATAGAATATCTATAATTAATTCCAGTGACAATTCTTTAGTCTATCTGATAAATAAGATGGCTTTCTAGTATTTCGAGTCTGGTTTTAACATTCCGTATGAAAGAATAACAACGTCAAATTTTCCTGACATCCGTCTTTTTTATCCACTATTACACTAAATAAAAAATTGGATATTTTGAACCTATTTATTTGTTTTAAATCGTTGATGGTTTAATCCGAATCTGAATATAGGAATTTTTTTCTCTTATGATGATAAAATAAATGTGTTTCTTACTGTAAAACAAAACTTTATTCAAATAATGATATCGAGATAGGCAATTTAAAAATGAAACCTTTTTAATGGTTTTTTATAAATCCTTGGGACTCGAAGAAATGTGAGATAGGCGAATCCATCCTATCGAGTCACTTGAAGATTCAAAAAGAACTTCTTTCTTTATCTTATTAGAATTGTAAATCAAAAAATATTCATACAATAAAATACGGGGGTGGGGTTAAATTGAATTCTTTCTGACGCTTCTTCAGAAACTACCCAATAGAAGTTAAAAGTTTAGATTACTTTGTACCGGTTGAAACAATGACTATTCACGATTCCAGAATTGAATCAATTACATACTAGTTCAAAACTCAAGGAATGTTATGGTAAAACTTCGGTTGAAACGATGTGGTAGAAAGCAACGTGTGACTTGAAGGACACGATCGGCTGTGGATTCTTACACCCACCCTATATATATCCTATTAATATATATCCTATAAATTTAATATTACCTAGCATATAGCAATAGTGTATAGGACTGAAGGTGCTCTTAGCTCGACATTGTTTGTTTTGTTATACACTAGAACCCTCTTTTTTGTTGGGTTGTAATGTAAATACTACAGGATGGAGCTCGAGTAGAAAGTATTTGTTTTTCTTAGGGGGCAAGAATCTAGGGTTAATCCTAATCAATAAGTTAGAACAACTTCGTAAGTATATTTTCGATATCGAAATAGAAAGGATCCAATTCGAACAAGTTTCAAATCCAAGAATAAAGTTTGTTGGAATTGACCAAATTCTTTTGATTAAAAAATAAAGTGTATCGCGCAGGAATCAACCCTTAGTCTGATTCTTTAATAGAAAGAAATCACAAAAAATGGTATGTTGCTGCCATTTTGAAATGATTAAAGATCACCGAAGTAATGTCTAAACCTAACGATTCAAGGAAAAGATAAAGGATCCTGGAACAAGGAAATACCGTTTTCAATTGTCTCAACAATTAGATCAGAATGAAGAATCCAAATAGATTCTAAAAGAAAGAAACAAAGAGAAAGGAAAGGGGATTAGAGATCACTCAATAAATGAAATTCCTAAAGGGTTGTTCCCTTTGAGCTATTTGAAAGTTATCCAACTTGAGTTAGGGGGGTACAGATGGTTTTTTTTTTTTCTTTTTTGGTAAACAAAAATAAGACAAAAATAAGAACAAAAGGGATTCAAATTATAGTTTAATTGATTTGATAATTTTATGGATCTATTTGACACTATAATTCTATACATATACAGAACTTCGAATCATTTTTTCTCGAGCCGTACGAGGAGAAAACTTCTTATACGTTTCTACGGGGGGGGCCTTTTTTTCTACCTCTATCTCAATGAGCCGTTTATCGAATCGTTGCAATTGATGTTCGATCCCGAAGAGAAGGAAGAGATCTTCGGAAAGTGGGTTTTTATGATCCGATAAAAAATCAAACCTATTTAAATGTTCCTGCTATTCTATATTTCCTTGAAAAAGGCGCTCAACCTACAGGAACTGTTCATGATATTTTAAGGACGGCGGGAGTTTTTACGGAACTTCGCCTTAATCAAACACAATTTACTTAATAAAATACAGGGTGCGGGTAATTCGTATACATATAATTCGTATACATATATAGCTTTGTATAACCTTTTCTCTACTATCCCCCCTTCTCTTGTTCTATTCATATTCTATTCATACCTATTTTTTTTCGACTATAGACTGCTAACATAACGACAAAAATCTATTTTTTTTTTTTCAAAATATTCACATTCATATTGACAACAGTGTATCAAATAAATATAATCCGATCTGAGGTAATTGATCTTTTCTGTGGATCTATTTATCCCTGTTCCATAGATTTGGTTTTTTTTCTTTATTCAAGTGATGGGTTTCTTGGATTTGTTGTGATACAAAAGTTTTGTTTGATTGAAAAAAAAAAATGTATAAAAAAGGTTCTAAAAAAAAAAAAAAAAATAGAATACAAATCTATAAATAGAATAGAAATATAGAAATATTCTATTCTAAATAAATTTTTTTATTTTCTATTTATATAAATTCTATACTAGAAATAGAAATTCTATACTAGAAATAGAAATATATAAAATAAATAACTATATTATAGAAACTATATTATAGAAATCCATTTTCTATTATAGAAATATAGATAGAAATATAAAAATCAGAATATATATATATAAAATAATATATAATAATAAAATAAATGAAAAATAAATGAAATTATATATATATATTAATAATATAAAATAATAAAATAATATATAATATAAAATATTATATAAAAATTATAATTATATATAATTATATAAAAAAATTAGAAATTATATAAACAGAAAATAAAAAATGAAATAGAAAATGAAAAATGTATACGTATATATACGTATAAGAAATATATATATTTTCTATTTTGGTTAAATATTTTCTATTTTGGTTAAATATTTTCTATTTTGGTTAAATATATATATTTTGGTATAGATATATAAGGCATATAGGTATATATATATAAGACATATAGATAGAATAAATAAATCGAATCATCGAATCTAAGTAGAGAATACATAAAGAGAATAAAATAGAAAAAAAAAAATAGAAAGATTAAGAATGGATAGCGTAAGGAATAAGAGGCGATCTATAAAATTTTACTTTATCTATTATCTATATTTATCTATATTTTTATATTTATCTATATTTTTTGATCTCTTCTTTTAGAATTGATATCAATTTTTGATATTTCATTTCTTTAAATTTCTTGCTAGTTTAATGTTTTGATTGTGCCGTGTGATTCAATCTCTTTATTTATTTTGATTCCGATTGTATCTACATAATCTAATTTTTTTTTTGGGGGGGGGTTGCTAACTCAATGGTAGAGTACTCGGCTTTTAAGTGCGACTAACATCTTTTACGCATTTGTATGAAGAAAGATATTCGTCCATACCATCGGTATGGTTTGTAAGACCACGACGGATCCTGAAAGGAATGAATGGAAAAAACAGCATGTCGTATCAATGGAGAATTCTGTGAATATTTCATTTTTGCCGGATCGGTCCAAACCTTATTTGAATTCTTGGTGCGGAACATAAAAAAATGAATTCAAAGTTGGGTCGAGTGAATAAATGGATAGAGTCCTACGGTTCCAATTATAGGGAAACAAAAAGCAACGAGCTTACGTTCTTAATTTGAATGATTATCCGATCTAATTAGACGTTAAAAAGAAATTAGTACCTAATACGGGAAAGGCTTTTCTATAAGCAGATTTTCGATTTTCTTTTAATAAGTCCTAACTATTAGCTATTCTCCACTATGAGGGGGGATGAATGCGTAGAAGAAAGAGTATATTGATAAAGAGATTTTTTTCCAAAATCAAAAGAGCGATTGGATTGAAAAAATAAAGGATTTCTAATCATCTTTTTATCCTATCCTATAATGCACATAAAACAATTAGATGTAAAATAAAAAGGAGAGGATGAGGAGTCCGTTAATGAGTTTACCTA
>CANTUT010001806.1:0-2500 GCA_947687605.1 Reutealis trisperma | reverse complement strand
CTTGGAACGAGCATGAAGAAATTAACGATACTTCTTTATCTTTTGAGTTGTTCTGCCGGATCGGTTGCTCAAGACCTTTGGTCTCTACCCGGACCCGATGAAAAAAATGGGATCACTTATTATGGACTTGTTGAGAATGATTCTGATCTAGTTCATGGCCTATTAGAAGTAGAAGGCGCTCTGGTGGGATCCTCACGTACAGAAAAAGATTGCAGTCAGTTTGATAATGATCGAGTGACATTGCTTCTTCGGCCCGAACCAAAGAGTCCCTTAGATATGATGCAAAATGGATCTTGTTCTATCCTTGATCAGAGATTTCTCTATGAAAAAATACGAATCGGAGTTTGAAGAAGGGGAAGGAGAAGAAGTCCTTGACCCGCAACAGATAGAGGAGGATTTATTCAATCACATAGTTTGGGCTCCTAGAATATGGCGCCCTTGGGGTTTTCTATTTGATTGTATCGAAAGGCCCAATGAATTGGGATTTCCCTATTGGGCCAGGTCATTTCGGGGCAAGCGGATCATTTATGATGAAGAGGATGAGCTTCAAGAGAATGATTCGGAGTTCTTGCAGAGTGGAACCATGCAGTACCAGATACGAGATAGATCTTCCAAAGAACAAGGCTTTTTTCGAATAAGCCAATTCATTTGGGACCCTGCAGATCCACTCTTTTTCCTATTCAAAGATCAGCCCTTTGTCTCTGTGTTTTCACATCGAGAATTCTTTGCAGATGAAGAGATGTCAAAGGGGCTTCTTACTTCCCAAACAGATCCTCCTACATCTATATATAAACGCTGGTTTATCAAGAATACGCAAGAAAAGCACTTCGAATTGTTGATTCATCGCCAGAGATGGCTTAGAACCAATAGTTCATTATCTAATGGATTTTTCCGTTCTAATACTCTATCCGAGAGTTATCAGTATTTATCAAATCGGTTCCTATCTAATGGAACGCTATTGGATCAAATGACAAAGGCATTGTTGAGAAAAAGATGGCTTTTCCCGGATGAAATGAAAATTGGATTCATGTAATAGGAGAAAGGTTTCCCATTCCTTAGCCTGAAAGATATGTGGCCATGAAATAGGGATTAAGTGGAACAGAATTGACTGGGTGGTAGAGTCGTGGAAACACCTGTTTCTTCCATATTTTGGACATGGAACAATATGTTACTGCTGAAACATGGAAGAATTGAAATCTTAGATCAAAACACTATGTATGGATGGTATGAACTGCCTAAACAAGAATTCTTGAACAGCGAGCAACCAGAACTATTCTATTACTCACTACATCAAAAAAATTTCCATTAATGAAAGATGTAAATCCATTGGAAAATAAAGAATACGTATGTCGGATGAAATGGCGGTTGTTGCTATCTGCTCCAATAACGAATCATTGGTTTAACTGAATAACTAAATGAATAACTAAATAAAATAGATAGACCCTTCTCTTCGTCTCAGGTCGATGGATCTTCTCAATTGGAGGATCCCCTATATGGATAATACACATTCCAGTTGACCGGGCCTAATTCTAATTGTTTTGTTCCGAAGCAAAGATATCCACGGGGCGGTTCGTCCTATTCAGATATTCACGACCAAGAAGTACTGGATTCTCTTTCGGATAGGCCCTGAAAGGAGAAGGAAGGCTGGAATGCCAACAGACGTCTATTATTGAATTCACCCGACCCGGGAGTGCCCATTTTATTTTGGGAACATCCAGTGCCAAAGTCACTGAATGGGTAAGTCGCCAATCCCTAAAACGGACTATGTAATGTACTTTATCCGTTGGGTTACGGGCGGGCATTTTACCAGAAGTTTCTATTGTATCAACTACCCTTGTGTAATTCCTGTTGAAGCATATACTCGGGGGTGGTTGCAGGGCGGACGCTTTCAAAGCGGACTCCCCATTCATTAGATAAAGAAGATCACCAAGATTTCGTGATCCGCTGCCGAACTTATTCCAATTCCAAGATCTCGGATCGAATCGATATTGATATACCGATTCGATCCGAGATCTCTTATTGAATTGCTCATTCAATGAGCATTCTCAATATTATGTATGCCTTGAAGAGGACTCGAACCTCCACGCTCTTTAGCACGAGATTTTGAGTCTCGCGTGTCTACCATTTCACCACCAAGGCATCTTGAAAGTGAATCGTATTCCATGAATATGATATCTATCTAGTGTGATGTATGGAATATATGACAAAGGTGGAGTGTTGGAGTATTTCTATTGATCGGTCATGTCATATAGGCCTGAGTCGGACATCCAATTGCTTCGATTTGAATTATCCGGAAGATGCCTTATATATTATATCAAATTCTATATTCTATCAGAAAAATGGACAATCAAACCCATTTCTCGATTCAATAGAAGCCAAAAGAGGTGAATAGAATAGGGTCCAAAATAAGGAGAGATATATATGTAAAAAACGGGTCCGATTACGCCTATTCCTAATCCTAAATGGAATGTAACGACGGAGAGATCCATATGTAAACATA
>CANTUT010001805.1:0-22427 GCA_947687605.1 Reutealis trisperma | reverse complement strand
ACAACGACAAGACTTTGTCTCGAATAGCACACCGGTGGTCTCTGACCCTCATTCTCTTATAATAGAAAAAATATCAACTAAAAAGCGTTATCTAATTAAATTTCACGAATTCATTTAGTACACTACTACTAATAGAAAATCTAAGCTAGTGATCACAAATCGACCTCTTGACTAGAAAACTTGTAACATCGGTGAAAAAAGAGTTCTTGAGCGTCTGTCGTTATTAACATAACCAACGAAATCTTTGGGTCGGCAACATGGCTAATTCCTTCTCTGCCTAAGGCAAACTGACTAAAATACAAGAATGAATGCTGGATTTAATACTGTTAGTACGAGTCACCTTCTCTAAGGAGCATACTCCCAAAAAGGATCTTTTTGTATGCCTAAGCATTCTATACCATCTAGCGCTCCAACTATTTAGTTTTCCACTCCTTTCGCTCATTCGTTTGTCTCTCCTTATACGCCAAGCTCTTTGTCGTCTGCATTATTACTTGATAGGATAGAGATCATCGATCGGAGCATTCAGTCCGGGAACAATTTGTGGGGAACACCCCTCCGAAAAGGTTTTATACTTAACCTATGTTCTGCTACTATAGTACTTCTGTGGAAGTAGAGTCTTAGCCTCAGTCCCCTTTATAGTTTTTAAGGTGGTCGATGCCCCTTTTCCCAACCTCCTACTTTCCATAAAGTACTTGAATCAAAGAAGCTTTGGGGACATATGGCACATAATTAACTGAAGATACGAGGCTTCCTTCCCTATATGACTGAGATCGGACCTCTACGGGATAGGAGAGGCAAGGGCGAATTGACAAACATAGTTATTAAATTCTTCGGCAGACATATGGTTGTAGCACCTTATTTTCCCACATACGTGGGTTGAATATGGGCAATGGGAATTGGAAGTGGATAGGTATGTCCTGGTATTGGTAGGGCTTACAAGGCAAGGGAAACCGACCGGGTGCAAGCTCTTTAAGAAGCATTGCCAATTGCCAGAAGCAGAACTCTGGAGGTATGGCCGTTGACGACAGCAGGCCGGGAGAAGTAATCGAATCTTGGGGGAGCTTGACCAGAAAGAACCCCATAAGCTATTGATAAGTCAGATCTCTTTAAGTCTCTATTTGAAGTTTGTGCTGTAGCTTCAAGAATTGCTTCAGCTGGAGCTGATGGTCGGTATGTATTTTATTATAGTAATCGATCAGATTGCTAGTCGGGTATTAGACCGCCCCCTTGATAGGGTAGGGGAAACGAATGCCCCAAAGTCCACTTCAAAGGCTGAAGACCCGGTCAGGGAATGAGAAGTAGTCCAAGCTTCAATTGGTGTCATCTTTTGCACTGCTAATAAGTCAAATACCCCACTTTAGGTTCGTAGACACTGCTTAGACATCGCCCATAGAGCATTTTACTTACCTCGTGGAAGTTGATTAATAAGTTGGGATACAAATCTAAATCTTCTCTCCCGGCTATGAAATATAATAATGAGCACTCGTGGCACACTTACTATATCCGTTTGAGAAAAAAGCGGAGTTCCTATTCACCGCTACCCCTGAGTGAACAGTCGACCCCAAAAGAGCAATTCAAGAGACAAGCTTGCTTCTTCTCGCGGGTTGGCTTTCGCTTCGCACCGAGTGAAGAAGGCATTAGGAAAGCATAGAAGACAGACTAGGAAAATACTTACTATAACTAAGAATAGCCATTCGATTGATTCTTGCTATTCCATTTAATGCTAATAAGTCACCGCTTCGAGCAGTCGTAAGGCCTCCAAGATGGTACGATCGTCTGCAGTCTGACTTACTTCATCTAGGCTCTTCATTCCTAATACTCTTACTAGCTGACTTTTCTAAAAGTGTTTTTTTCCAGTAATTTGTACAGGGAAAAGATATTAAAAAGGTTTTGTTATAGGACAGTAAGTAAGATAACCAATGGCAAGAACTCTAAGTAATGGGAGGACTTTGCCGGGTTTGAAGGAATAGATTGATAGGAATATTTCAATAACCCGGTATTCCCCGACAAGAGTGAGCAGGGAAGGCTGTGAAGCTGACAGAAGCACTAGTCTAAGGGTATACAGATTATCCCTGGGCTGATGGCTTTTCTTCCTTATCTTAAGACTGTTGGGGTCTAGGTCTTGTCAGAGGCTTCTGGTCGTATTAGCTATCGAAATCTGGAAAGGAGGGCTCTGTTCTATTAGCTCTTCTGCTCTGGCCAAAGTCAACTGGTCTAATTCTCCTCCGGTCACTAGTTTTTAGTATGTATGGAATAGAATAGGAATTAAGCCAATGCCTTGAATGCCTTTAAGAAGAGCTTTGGTTCTAATAGTCAAAGTATCAGCGCCAGAACAGGAAGAGGTTGCACGAATGAATGTTAGTACTAATCCTTTACCTCGACAAGGCAGGCTAAGCTAAGGAAAAGCAGCGAGATAGAATAGGAGTATGATAGTGATCAATGACTTAAAAACGACGCCCTTCGTCGCTAACTAGAGTGCCAAAACAAAACTCAGGCAATTAAGCCAATGATCGACTATTAAGGTTTATCGTAAGAGATGAAACTTTTTGAATGCTTTCTCAAGCTGTTGGTCACTGATTTCCTAACTTGCTTTCGAAAAGCCAGCGCCCAAGGGTGCTCATTGAGCCGGTCACCAGCAAGAACACGGCTTTAGTTAGCGGGTCTACGATCAGAGCGCTCAATCCATTGCTTGTTCCTTTTCATATCTGCTTGGTCAGTTGTTTTCAATTGACAGCAGTGCGAGTTAGGCGCGAATGGATTGAATTTTTATGGATGAGCCGTAGTCCTGGATTATAGGATTGAGTCCAGGAAGTCAGTATGCAAGGCAGGCAAGCCCCTTCTCATCTGTTGCTTCTTCGTTCCGCTTTCAGTCTAATTACGTGTAGTCAAGCGGCAGCTATAAGGCGCAAGGGCTTTTCGCGCTAGGGCGTAGTTGCTTCTTTGATAGGCAGGCTATGTCTTTCTCTCATTGATCAAAAGAGTATATACTAGTAAACCATGAGTGGGTGATGTCCCCTAGTATGATTTTTTATTTCTAATCAAGAATGACTAATCATCATTCTATATAACCCGGTTCAAGAACCAAAGAGAGGAAATTTACACTCCGTTCAAGCTATCGAAAAAGATGCTTTAAGGAAAGGGAGAAGTTGCGAAGTGTTCAAGCTGAGGCCAAACCGGAATCTTCTCTTTTTGAGCACGTTGATGCTGATGAAATCTCCAAGCCGCCCTATGCTCAGGTTGAGTAGTCAGTCGCCGGCATTATTCATCGGCAGCGAGCAATTTTTCCCCTATAGTATGAGTATGACCGCCCTCCTTTCTATGAGTGAACGGGATTCTATTCACTAGGATAACTAGGAGTGAATAGATGGGGGATAAAAGAGGATCAGGGACTCATCGGATCGGATCGGAGGGGAGACCAACAAGGAATGAATGGAATGAATTTCACGATTCGTATGTCGCTCACTGTCTTCGATGATAAAGGGCCATGTGATAAGGGAAGAACCAGGATTGAATCCTGAGAAATGGGTCCTAATCCATATAGATTCAAATAGCTTCCTAACCCAGTAACTCAAATAGCTCCAAGATTGAAAAGGCTAGTCCAACAGATAGAATAACGAGCAGCCAATACCAATCCATTTCAGAACTTAGAGGTTGACACTCCAGGACCACTTCTCGGCTTTTCTACCAGCTGACTACTCAGACTTTGCTACTCCTGTATAGCCCGCTTACGCTTAAACAAGGTGGGCATTCTCCTTAGCAAAAGCGCATCTTGCACTAATTGCACTAATAGATCTCTGGTTCCAGGGGTTCGGATCGGACCGGCCTACTTTCTTCGGGTACCGGACGTACTCTTTCCCTTATAAGGAGACATTCAGAATCGTCCAAATTGTGTTTTATCGAAAAAAATGACTGTTTTTGATCCTTTCGCCAAGAAAGAGAAGAGGGGAGGCGATACTAGTTATCAGGTCAGATATCGGAATTTTCCTGGCTCTTTCCCAGAAGCTTCACCCATGGAAATTGATCAAGGGAGTCGGGTTTAGTATATGGATCCCCGCTCCGTCTTTATGAACCATGGGTTCCAGCGGTTCTGTTCCCTAGTATTCCCGGTAAGGTTATGAAAGAAAGAAGGGGGACTGAGCATGAATCAAGGAAGTCAACGACCTTGCTCACTGTCAATGAAGAAAGTGCCTTGTCCATCATCAAGAAGAGATCCAATTACTCCCACTACTGCACCAGTTCCTCTTGTTGGCGGTTAACACTACCTATGTTCTAGTTCTGTCTGGACGGGGGTAGAACAAGGAGGATGGAATTGCGTCCGCGAGAACCTGCATCTCAAAATCTCTGTTTTTTCATTTTCTTCTTTGTCTTCGAATTCCTCACTCGGAACTAGGAGAATTGGAAATCAAGGAGTCCTTGTAGCCTATATAAGACATTATCAAATTCTTTTTAACTTCAGCTGCCTTTAAGTGATAGGGGGGCCACCATTGAAGTCCAGAGTCTGAGCCTTCCGCATATGCTACTGGTCAATTCCTTTCGGAACTCTTCTTCTAGGCCATCCATCATACATATAGGGCTACTTCCATATAGGGGTACTACTTCCATATAGACCATAGGCTTTGTTTCATGAGGGGTACAACTAAGTCAGAACTTCTCCCTTGAGTTCTCCTCGAGCCTGGACCCTTGCGCAGAGGGAGTCAAGTAAGCAGCCTCTTTGTTGGCGTAGGTTGTAAGGCTAGGGAACGAATGAATGCATTTCTTCTTCGTACCGGGGATCGGGAATACGGGAATAAGAGCTATCGTAATCATTCAAACATCCGGGCGACGAGACTGACCACTATCTTCCTCCGCACCCTCACAACCAACTACTTATTTGAAAATCTTAACTTAGGCTCCACACTCTGTAGGTTAGGTTTGCCTACGACTTTCTCAAATCAACGAAAGACCGGAACCACATCCGCCAACCCCGAAGATCTCCTACTCTTGAAGAGAAAGGCCACTGCCAGCCAAGATAGTTCACGCTTTGCGATAAAAGATCATCGTCGAACCGGTTTCTAAAATCTATAAACATAGATTTTAGAAAACAAGCGAAACCGTTTTTTTCAGTAGTGTGAGCTGGGCCTAGACTAACCAACCAATAAGATGGCGGTAGAAGCTATTCCCGGTAAAAGGAAGGAGCATAATTCCTGATTTGACCCAAACAGATAGATTACCAACAAAGAGTAGCACTTCGCTTTGCGAAAGCACAGTCATCCCGTTCTCGTTCCTCTCCCGGTGGTCGAGTGACTTCGTTCCTCAGTGAGTTTTTGTACTTATTTGACTAAACGACTCCCTAAATTCTTAACCTGAACCACATCCATCCCGACACTAACCACAACTATCGTCGTCGTCCCGCCTCTCCCCGCTCGAAACCAACGGAAAGAGTCGCTCCCGCCTCTCTGGCAGGAACCTTTGGAAAAGGATCCCCTCTTTCTTTTTTCCTTTGCTTTGTCGTTCCTTGCGCCTACTTGTTTTGTCGCGAAAGGCGCCCTAAAATGTTCTTCAAGTGCCTGGCTCACGATGTCTTCGACAGTGCTCCAATTTCTTTCTGACTAGTGTGAAAGCCAAATCAGTGCATCTACTTTCTTTCTGGGTCAGTCCCAGTGCATTGAACCAATGTCTGCTGCATATGCGTACTTGATCGAATGGGTAAGCAGCTCCAAAAAGAAAGTCAACGAATTCCAAAGGAATCAAATATTTCGGTCAGCATCCAATCATAAAGCGGTCAGTTAGCAAGAATTTGTCTGTGGACCGATGGTCATTTGTTCTACTTCGTTTGGCAAGGCAATTTCGAAGCGTGGGTAAACCCTTTACATAGTTGACTAAACATTGCTCATGAAATTTGGGATGGGATCCTCATTTCGGTTAACCAGCTGTAGAAGCTTTGATCCTTGGAGGGGCCCCAGGTCCAGTAAAGATTGCCTATTCCAGTCTTTATCAGTGGTGGTATACAAATGGTTTGGTTTACGCACGAACAAAGATCTTTATACTGGAGCTCTTTTCTTATTACTATTCATCCCTGCCATCTCTTTCATAACAGGTCGGCTCGCTCCATCTACAACCCCAGTGGAAACCAAGTGTTTCATGGTTTCTTCATGCTTCATCTCGTCTCACTCATCATTTGTCGGGACTCTTTGGAGGGAGTCAGCTCTTTGGCTCGGACGGGACATTCATGCTATTCCCGAGCCAAGGGGGGAGCACATTCCCTCTCCTTCCCGTAAAAGGGTAACATTTCAACAATGTATTACCATATCCCCAACCCCAGCCCAAGGTTTAGAGCCTCTTTTCATAGGTCAGTGGAATCTGTATGCTCAGAAGCCCGATTCAAGTAGTAACTTCACTTATTCGGTACCTCACAAGGGGCGGGAACTAAACTACTACAAACACTCTTCGCGGATGGGTCTTTATAACACAATTAATAACTCTCTATCAGGGCCGGAACGAAATAAGGATAATGCATTTGCATGGCAAGAATGTTAGGAAGCTAACATCTCTCATCTGAGTGAGTTGGGCTAGTTTATTCCGAGGCCCTCCCACTCTAGGACTTCAATTTCATAATGATGTTATGCTCGCATCTGGTATGGTACTCCATCAAAACAAATCTTGATTGAACCTACTATCTATACTATATTAGCTTAGTGGATACAATCTGCTCACGGTAAGGCCTTAGTTGGGTTTGATGTACTCTTATCCCCCGCGAATGATCCTGCATTCAGTGCGGGTAAAAGCATATGGTTAGCTGGTTGG
Source organism: Reutealis trisperma (assembly GCA_947687605.1). Classification (NCBI taxonomy): domain Eukaryota; kingdom Viridiplantae; phylum Streptophyta; class Magnoliopsida; order Malpighiales; family Euphorbiaceae; genus Reutealis; species Reutealis trisperma. Next base: position 15,644 of record CANTUT010001805.1, on the reverse strand, counting down.
TTGGTTAAGTGCTATGTTTGAGAATCTAAATTCGTTATTCCTAACAACAGGGCCTGGATACTTTTTTGTTCACCATGCCATTGCTCTAGGTCATATCATTTGTCTCATCCATCCTTTATCTGAAAAGTAGGTGGCTGCTGATGAGCTTCGATAGCCAGTCACCCCGCCCAAGGAATAGAAAGAGATTTGTTTTCGTCAGCTCGTTAGCTCGTCATTGGGTCCAGTGAGGCTGATTCCTTTATATACATATTAACACTCGATGCTTCGCCATGGGGATAACGCCTAGATAGGTGGGGGAGATGCAGCCACAAAGCATGGATTTTGGTCCGATTCATTGAGATCACCAGCCTCGGAAGATAGATATGCAGATGAGCTTTTCCCGTGGTCCGCGGAGGCTGGAAATGAAGGAATAGGTGCCCTTAGCCTGGTATTCCACCCACTTGAGGGTATGGAAGAAGAGAAAGAGCAGAAGAGCTACGAATAGGATCACTTGGAGCTAGGTGCTTCTCCCTCCGCTGGCTAGTACCTCCTCTATTCCTGCTTTCCGGGGTACCTCTTCATCTAGTATCAGACGATTCTATTGATTTCTTCTCGGTGCAAAACAAAGTCCCTAGGACTCTTTCTCGTGAACTAGGATCAGTCAAATAGATCGCCCTTTCCTGTCCTGGAAGTTGATCCCCGTTGCCCAAAGCCAACAAAGGTTCTAAGAGTCAAGTAAATGGCCTTCCGGGAACTCCGATTAACTTATCTTATTGAGCCTCTCTCCTAGGGTTATACTCAAGTGATAATCTCTTCATCAGCGATTTCGAGCATCACTATATGATATTTCTCGCACCGGATATTGACAGTCAATTTGAGATGGATATTTGAGATAGATATTGAGTCCTCTCCGAGCTTCACTTCCTGCTTAACGAGCTCTTGCACTAAACTACAGTAATTACCTCCCGGATGGGAAACCACATAAATCAGGCAGAACCTGGCTTCAATAAAAGACGGCTCGGAGCGCCAGTGCGCGAAAAGCCTCCCAACAAGTTAAGATTGGTTTTTTTCGGCGGGCGTCAAAGCGAGAGAATGACCCGGTACCCGAAGTCTGCTTCCTAAGACCGCGTTCATTGTGATTGGTCTAGGATAGGCTCTAACTTCTATTGAGTTCCGTTCTCGCTGCCCTGGATCAGCCCCTTTACCTAGTCACCTCCTAGCCCCCTCAGCTTCGTGACATTCGACGAAGCGAGCAGAAGCTCTCCGCTCGTGCTTCATTGGAGCTCGCTTCCACACGGAATACTTCGCTGCCTACCCATTTTCCTAATCTGGTTTATCCTCTCGTTGGCTTAGTGGGACTTCCCTTGTGCTGGGACTTCTCTCACGTCAGACTGATGCCGGCTTTCTCAAATCAATCGGTAATCATCCGGAAAGACTTCCTTCCATAAAGCGAAGCTCTGAAGTTCCTCCTCAAAAGAGTTCTTTCTGCATTCCCAAGTTCTTCTCAAGCGATTAGATAGACCAGCGGGGCATCTTGGTTCTACACTTCCTTTCTTTAGACTAGAAAGATCAGATCTAAGAAGGAGATTATTCAACGGAAAGGACTAAATAAAGAGGCTAGGACGGAACTATTCGTCGGAATAATGTACGGCTAAGCGCTACTATACTTACTATTTTTTTCAGGGCTAGCAGAGGAGGAGGGTGGGTGATTCGGCTACTGATCCGTGCGCTGATCCTTCTATTTCTATAGTAGGAAGACAAGATCGCAACGAACTCCCGTAATGGCCGGAACAGCCTCTTTACCTGCCATATATCTAAGTAAATTCGATGATTATTAGTTTCTCATGAGAGTCCTTATACGCGACTTTTTTACAACAATGTGTTCTGCGCAGCCAACCGAGATCCTTTCCTTGAAGTGAGCGAGCAAGAGCCAGTCAACAAGCCATAGCTTGTGGATTGGTCTCGGTAAGGGAAGAAAGAGCATTCATTTATTAATAAATAATCTGAGGCCGGCTCCAAATAATCCCCGATTGACTCGATCAACAGGCGGTTGTCGGATTTCGGAGTGGTAGAAGAAGTCGAAAAAGACAGAGTTTATGAGGCAAAATCATATTTTATTTGTTTATGGATTTTTCTCACGCGGTCAAACCTAAAGCTTTTTCTCGCCCTAATCAATAAGCGGAGGCAGCCTTTCACCAGTTTGTCATGAGAGTTCGAAAATCTTCCATTGTCTTTGTGTGAAGCTCGAGAGGGCTTACAGAGAATGATAGGGGCAAAAACACATATTGGTCTAGAAGTCGAAGCAAAGTCCTGTCCTATTGGAAAAGACACTACTACAACATTTGTCTAAAGAATCTCCTCTACCGAGTCATTGTCCCCCACATTTGGTTCTTCCCATGATGCAAGACGATCGGCCTTAAAAAAGGGAGCTTCCAGTAGGGCTGTCGTGGAGTAGTTGAAAAGTGAAGAGAAGACCTTCTATTTCCTTATCATCCAATTTTTTAGCAGGCAGAGTAAGTCATGATTCCTCCTATTACGAATGCGAAAAGAGACAAGGGTCGATGTAATTGAGAGTAAAAAAATATGGCTAATCCTGAGGAAGGCAAGTCGCTTATCTCTAATCTCCTTTTGATTGAAAGCAGTCCTCACAGGCGCCTTACTAGTAGGGGCATCCAACTCATGGTTGCTTGCTTCCTCTGCCGAAACTTACTAATAGGGCGACCTCCTCTTCTTTGCTGATGATGAAAGAGCTTCTACGGCAGCTTCTTCTGATGATGAGCCAGGATCATACTCTTCATCAGAGTTTGATTGGACACCTTTTGTGGTAGAACCTAGTGAACCGGGCGTGGTGTACTCCCTCTCTTCTCTTTCCGTACCGGATCAATATCGGTCGCTTCCTCTGGTCGCCTAGAAGTCTCAACCTAAAAAAACTTCAATAATCAATCGGAATGTGATAACTCAAAGAAAGTACTATGAGGCAAACAGAGGCCCTTTAAACCCACGTGACGATGATGATTCCTCTATTGAAGAAAAAGGTGCGTTTAGAGCTCGTTTAGAGGGCGTTTAGAACCTTGTACGAGTGATAGTACCTTGCTTAAAGAGTATTTCAAGTAATGTGAGAATAGGAGCATCTTCTTTGCTTGGGCCATCATGTCAGGCTTGAACGACAGAGGAAGTTTGACACGAACTTCTTTTCTCCAAAGAAAGATGGGGCAAGATAGATATGCCTCTGACTTATCAGAAAGGACCTTTTCGTGATGCTCGCTGGGAGACGGCCAGTCTGACTCTGAGAGTTGAAAATAAAGCAAGGCGGAATTCGCCTACCGGAAGTGAACTACCTAGGCGATCATATTGGTAGGTTGGGAGTTGTCTAGTAGATATTGGATATTCAGACTGACCGCTTCTGCGTCTTGCTTTCGGCGCCTTTGCTTACCGGCTTGAGCCGGAGGCTTGGGCTCAGAACAGGGGCCTTTGGGCATGGAGAAAGTGACCTCTGAAAGAGCTGATATGGATCCGGCTTCTTCTGATGATGAGCCAGGAGCAAGCTCTTCGATTCAGCCTTGCATCTATGGTCGATCGCTCCAGCGTTTTGTCCCTTCCCGAGCTCTGGTCAACCTATTCCAGCACCTCGTTGCCTCCCTTACTCTAACCGGAGTAAGGCCAACTTGGCAACAGTGAACGCATCCGGGTGGACACCTCTGTCCGTGGTTGTAGTTGGGAGCGGGTCTACGCAGGGGATATGGCTGCGCTACTCTCTCCTAAAACGCTGCCCGAGGGTTTCTGCACGCAACATCCCCCTAAGCCGAAGGTGTCATCCCATGCACTCTTCGGTCACTCCTTGGGCACATTCCGAATGACCTATTCGACCCGGAAACTACGCTTTTTGCTTAAGAGAGGGGCCAAACTACATAATCAGGAGGGTCTGGCGATCCGCTTCGATGGAGGGAGAGGTGCCCGCCAAAGTGTGCTTTATTGAAAAGGGGATATGATATGGGGCCTTGCTGGGGAATTTCCCCCCCCACACTTTCTTCGGTTTGGCCAGAGGGATGAGCGCATAGTTTAGTAAGGACAGTTGCTTTCCCGAGAGCGCTTTCTCATCCATTTCTAGTCGGGGATTGGATCTTGTCTTCCCTCTTTCTTTCTTTCACATCGGGACATAAGGCCTATCTCTCCTTCAGTCGTGATAAGGAGTTGGTCGCCTCGGGCTCTTCGCCCCTTCCTTTCCACGCCCCCGGCTCTCTTCCAGTGGTATGGCTTTTGCCCTTGTTTCATTGTACTTTATAAAAATCGAATTTAGAAGCTTCTTTTCTAAGAGCATGTTCCTGCATAGCCGCCTTTGGATACACCCCCAGAGAGTGGCAATGATGCGGCCCTCGCTTAGTCGAGGAAGCTTTTTTGATAGGTATCAAACTTGAGCCTTAGAAAGCAGTCTTGTAACGGACCCTTCTTATGATTCAATTCCTTTCAAACCTTCCTCTCAGTGGAAGGTATAGTTTTTCCCTCAATCAGTGAGACTCGTAGAAAGAGGTTTGGGTTTGTGTGTATTTGGTCTTCCTCCCTTTCTCCCGTGGGTCTTGGCTGATGTTTGTGTTCATCCTCTCGCCGGATGTTGGGCATCTGAACTTGACCTTCGCTTCGTTTCCTTTTCGCCTTTCCTTTGGGGGGAAATTCCCATTGGTAACGGCCAGCATTATCTCTCTTCCACATCCTACTCCTGGGGGTCAATGCGCTTCCTTCCGCCTGACTTTTGAACCTCTCCTCTTCCCACTAAGATAAGAAAGGGTCCTTACTAACCTTACCAGTTGGCTTGGATGAGCGTTCAAACCGAATCGTCTGCTGTCTCTTTCCCCTTCAAGTTTCAGATCGATATTGAGTTCCATATCCTGTTACAGATACTCCAGATGTAGAGACAGATCCAGAGCCATTTAGAGATCGGAACCCCGTTCCGGGTACACCCATTTTAGTAACAACTGCTCCTAAGCCGGTAGGTCTCGTTCAAAAGCCACTTTAGTTGATGTGTCCCATGTTCGGTGATGATGTTGTCATCGCTGATGTGCAAGTTGCTGAAGTTTATTTTCAGTGTCTTCAGTAGGAGTTTCAGTTTCCATTTAAACTAAAAAATCTCTTCTTTCTGACACTGGTGCATTTGAGTTTGCTAAGCGTTTTAGCGTCAAGGGCGTGGATTTATCTGCTCGTTGTTTGCTTGTTTACCACCATCTATATGGTCTGATGGCTATATGTAAAAAATATCCATTCATAACGAAGGTTCTCTACCGCTCCGTGGGTAAGGATAGGCGGTGGAGGTTATAGGGTCCTTGCCAAACTCAGTCATACAAGATCTCGTCACTTTAAGCGGGTTCTTGCTATGTACACCAAGCCTCGGGGGCAAAATGACTATCCATTAGAATTGTGGCTTGGCAGAGTGAGCTTATTCGCTTTGGTCTTCTCTGAAAGATCTATATCTATGATTTGGTAGCAGAGAAGGGTGTAGCTTGGAGCTCGCCATGCCAACAAGAGCACCTCCCCAACTGCAAGACAGAGGCTACTGCCTTACATGAACTAGTTGCGAGACCGGCGAGCGCAGTAAACAGAGCGAATCTTCTAGAGAAGGTGTGCGCGTCAACATGGGGAATCTGTCCGGCTTTCAAGCAAGTCTTCGTTTGTTGCTTCCGATGCATCAGGAATCCCAGCTTGATAGACATGCCTCTTCTTTCCCTAAGGGGTCAATACAATGAATAGGCCTGTCGCAGGGTTCGCCCACATAGGCCAGCCCCATGTACCACAGCAGAGAGCAGAGATCAAGGAGGTCAGAGGCTCGTAAGAGCACTCAGAACCCAGATTTCCGAGCTCGTGAGAAACTTGGGAAAAGTGGCTGCCAAAGTCTCGCAGTTCGATAACCTAGCAACCACAGTAGAGACACTGTCCACTAGAGTTGCACAGGCCGACAACATAAGGATCCCTACCCTTGACCAGAAGGCATGTGAGCCCGGGCCCTAGAGTACCTTACCGATTGAAAAGCTTACTATACAAAGGGATGCGTCAAATCTCTATGCCAGCGTCTTCATTGGGTGAACCTTGGAGATAAGCGAGATTTTTATAGGGCTCATGGTTTTTTTTAGGTAAGGAAGTTGAATGTGAACAAGGAATAAGCATTCTTAGCTGCAGTTTCCGTTGAAGGAGTCAACGGTAGCCGACAAGTGGGTTAGCAAACAGGTGAATCAATAGGCTTTGCTCCTGCCTTCGCTTCCAGGAGAGAAAGAGTAGTGGCCTGAAAGCTATTCTTACACAAGATAGGATGGCAGGGAGGGAGTTCTTGAATGCCGAATCCCTGTATTGAACTCATACCCGTCGGCAGGCTTTCTTCCCGCTTAAGATAGACCCGATTCCAGTGTCTCGTAGAAAAGGAACTTCGCTGCTGGTTTGGAACCCTGAGCAGACTGCCGGTGATTTTATTTCCGGGTATGAGTAGGATCGCTAAGCTGGGCATGTTCCCTAGGCCCGAGTGAAGTAGGTTCCAGGTAGTAGGTTCGAAGTTCCTAGCCTTCAAAGGCGTTGACTTCGCCCTTTAGCAATTCGCCCCTTAGGCTAAGGCTGAGGAAGGGCTTGAGTCAGACTTTATCAGAGCTTTCTCTGTCGCTAGCGAAAGTTCATGCTTTGAGATATCCGATTGGAGAGTCAATGTGGGCTTGCTAGGCTAGAAATTGAATAATCGATTAAAGAAAGGAGCTCGGATTAAAGCTCTCCCACCTTCGTAATGTAGTAGCTATCCTTCCTATTCTTTTCCTTGTCGAGCGGAGGAAGCGGCAAAGAATTGCGTTAAAGCCTCTCTTCCTATGATTATGGAACTCAAGTCTGAAAGAAAGAGTTTTGCCCCTAGTTTGAATACTGGCTACTAGCAGGCTTGACTTGCCCTATCACTGAAAGGCCCTGATGGTCACTCGTCACTGGTCACTATCCCCTCGCTCCTGAACCCAGTTTTTTTCTACAGTGTGAAAAAGTCCCTCTCTAGATTGAAATGACAAGGGGCGGGACCCTCTACTCTATATATATATAGATAGAGAGATGCAAATACGTTTTCAAGGATTCCACTTCATAAGAGCTAGTGGAGCTTTTCTCCTCAACCAGGCAAAGTTAGAACTAGATTGGAAAGCGGAAGGCAGGGCATTCACCCTTTGTTTTGGCACATGAGGTTCATCCGCCCCAGGAGTTTACCAACCGATTTTCCAACTGCAACTAAAGTACCGGCTTCCTACCGTTCTTAGTTTGCGAAAGGCTCAAAGACAAAAGAAGGGGCGTATGAAAATCGTATGACCTGAGAATTGGAATAGGAGGAATTCCTGGTTTAGAGTTGACCTCTATAGTTCTACTTATAGGCGGGCAGGACGGGGTGGAGACCTGCACCACTGAATTCGATATCTGGATACATGTTCTTTGTTACATTTCTTTTTTATTTTTCTAGAAGCACATGGGGATATGGGACGCGTGTCTAGTTCTCATTGGAAAGGAATCAGCTGAATATTCCTTATCTTTCTCGCCTGACACTGTTTGACACGCGGTGATACCTGATTGGCTCAAAATCTATAGTTGTAGAAAAAATATCAAGAGAACAAGCACGCGGGAAAAAGTCTTTTATTTTATTAATGATGATTGAGCAGCTTTAGAGTGAACCCTTTAATCTGAATTCCCTAGTTGAAATGAGAAAGATGGTTTCCAAGATGGAGACTGGACTGGTCTCCTCTCCAAGGTTTGAGATCGCTAAATAGCTAAGTGGGCTAGTCCATGAGAAGTAGGCGATGATCCCTCAAATGGTTCTTCTTTCCCCTTCCCAGGATCGCTAAGTTCGATTCCGAGTTGGATTCCTATTTCAGGTTTAGGCGCTTCTTTCTTTACCCGAAGAGTGTAACTGGCTTGGCAAGGGCTTATTCCCTGACTGATATGATAGGATTAGATTTATAGGCGTAGGCCTATAAGGCCAGAAAGGGGATCGATCGGTAGGTCAAAGACCCGTAGTATAGGAGTGAAACTGGTTCCAGGGATGCATAGGAGGATGGGGCACATGAACATTGACAAATAGGAGAAGCTCGCTGGGTGTGAATGTGAAATAGGAGGCTTGGAAGCGGAGCATTATTTAAGGACTCTATTCTTCCCTCCAATCGGCTCGTCACATCGAAGTCAGGTATGGGCCACCTTTCTAGACGAAGATCTAGAAACAATCACTTAAGAACCATGATCTTCGAGAAGTGCTGTGATATGAGGCTTTGTTTGTCTCCAACTAATGATCTGTCCTTCGACAACGGGGGAAGCCCCTCCTCGACAAAAAGGGACGAGACCTGCTCTGTACTAGCTCGTATCTTTATCCTATTTCCCGCCCACGCAATTGGTCTATCGCGATGTAGAGCAACAGATGGAGGAATTTTACTACTAACAACATTTATCATATCTGGTTGGTGGGCAGGCTGCCGTCCCATGATCCGCTTTCGTATCTTGAAATGCCACTTCGTAATATCTGCTTTCCAGGGCAGTGCTTCTTTCTTTTGAGCTTAATAGGACTTTGGAATCGAAGTTGCCCTATACTTTGGGGAATCTCCTTCGGACCCTCGGCCTCTTCTTGCCTGATCCAGCAGAAGCTCAAGCCCCTTCCCTTTACTCCATAGGGCCTTCTCCTATTCCCCTGAACCCTATCTACTTTGGCTAATAATCTTCTATCTCTGGTCATTGGTCCAAGCCCGGTTTTTCATCGCTGTTTGGTATTCGGGAACGCCACCCGCCTGGATTATGATATAAGATCGCTTCCAATTTAAGACGTGTGGCTGAGGGCAGGTGATCGACCCGGATTCGCTGATCTTATTCCGCAACTCGGGATTGGGCCCTGATGGAATCATCTGCACGACGTTTCATATTTTGTAAGATGAGATAATCATACTCGTGTTGGATCAGCAGGTATCTACTACGTCTTTCCCCTTAGGCAGAGGCAATGTAATGACGGAACCTGTGGTATTGGGAGTGGCAGAATCAGATGGACTGGTAAGGAGTCCAGGTGAAGTAGAGCCTGCCCGTTCTGCAAAAGGAAAGGCAGATCTCTCAGATCGAAGAGCAAGTCCTATTGACTCAGAACGTCCCGGTGAATCATTAACAGAAGAAGACTGAGACTCAAAGCTGGTCTTGGTCCCATTCCTGACTCAGTCGAAGAGCCTGGCTTATATATCTTTAGATTGAAATGAGTTCCCCCCTTGGACTAAACAACCAAGCATTGACTTCGATTCCTACTTAAACGACTGATGAGTTTCCGGCTCCTGGTTCGAAATGAACAGCCCTGCTAGTTCCGAACGAACGACAACGATCAAATTGGTGGTGATCATCTTGGTTCAAAAGAAGGATAGGTACCTGACCTTAGAATAGAGGCTCCTAATGAATATTGAGACCTCCCTGCCAGACCGAAACCTGCCGACAGATGACATCAGATGAGCCCCATCAGCCGAGATGAGTCGCATTTAAGGCCGTCCGATCGATGACTTCTTACGCCTTACGCCGATTCAGGAGCGGTTGAAGCCATTACAATACAATAATAGAATACAAGGGAAGGCTTCCCCCAGGAGAGGCATCTCGACTGCTGCCATTGAATCAGTTGAGTTTGGTGCTATCGTTTTCGTATATAAGAGAAAGGCTGCACATGAATCTTACTCTATCCATTTTCTTTTTCCTGGTGAATTACCGGTGTGACATTAGTCACTCTTGGTCTTCTATCCCTAAATCCCTAACCGCGGTTGAAAACCCAGTGTTAGCAAGTTGGAATATCCCTTGTTCTCGTAACCGGTACGGTACTAGTCCCGTAGAAGCTCGAACTCTTGCCGCTCTTGTTGGTGAGTGAATAGCTATAGTGCCTTAATTACATTACTTAATTAGTGGATTGACTGCTTTACTCCTTGCTATTTGAAAGAGTGCTTTCTGCGCCTTATAAAAGACTACTTACTGGCAAATTTAAGAAAGAAAAAGCCCTTAATATAGAGAGTTTGTTTTATTGGATTAGTAGTCTAGCTTCAGTGCACCGAAGGAGTTTGAAGCCAGAGCTCCCCGCCGCCACCCCTGTTGTGCTATAGAGCAACCTTTCTTCCTGCATGAATAGAAAGACTGATTCTGCCCGAAGGCTTTCTCAGTACCCACCGAAGGTGATCTCTCAAGGTACGAGTTATCCCCCGGAAGGGATCTTTCCAGGTAGGGCCTCTCAGTCACCAAGCTCACAACTTGTTCTCTTCCTATTCTTCATGGATTAAAGGTACGGCTTAGGAATCGCGAAGCAGCTACTAGGGGTCACAGCGGCGTGTAGTTTTGTCTTACCTATATCCTCGATTCATAACACCAAGCTTAGACACCCCGAAGGATACTTTAGTACCCCAGTCAGTCGGCGCATAAGGAGTTGGGTCAGAGATTCTTACTAAATACTATACTGGACTAGTCATGTTTCCTCCACCGTAGGCTCAGAAAGCACCCTATTTTGCAATTCCTTCGATAGCTTCTATAGCCTGTCCTAATCCTCGCAACTCCTGCAGGCCAAGCCATTGGCATTCCCAATAGTCTTCGGTCTGGCCTATCGCTACTATAAAGAAAGAAAAACCTCGATCTCATCTAATGAAAACAGGAGAAAGGGAAAGACCCAACCCCACAGCAGGCACTACCATTTCACCCTGCCCTTTCACCGACGGTTATTTCGTGGTCGCAGACCACGGCTGCTAAAGAACAGGCCAATAAAGCCTCGTTTGGAGACCTTTGACCAGGGGAAGATCCCACTATTTATGGCCGAGCAAGCCCTGTTGAGGAGCTAGATAACCAATCTGCCACAAGGAAGGCTTAGCGCATGTTATGACTAAAGGACATCGATGGCAGAACCCAGTTCCAACAGAGGAGCCTATGGACCCTTTCAGCAGATCAGACAAGGAGTTTACTGTTACCGTGCTGGGGGACTAGCATTAGGGATTCGGGTGGGACCTTAGAAATAGAAAAGCGGAAAAACAAATCCAAGTAGGAAAAAGCCGCGATTGAAGACCGAGAAAGACTATATATCACCCAGAAGGGCATGGTTGCGGGCGTTTTGATGACATCGAGGCTTTATTCTATAGTTGCGACGGTAGCAACTGACTTGACCGCATCCGAGCAAGCTACTTCCTTGCTGGCTTTGGGCTGACACTAAGCATGAAAATTCCAGTTGGAAGTCTTTCCTCTTTAGCAGAAGCATAGCGGATGAGCTCTAGGGGGTACAGCTTAAGAATCCGAAGGGTGAACTATTGAATACGACGGTAGGTCAGTTGGAAAAAGGAACTCACTTTAGACAGAAATGCCACTACAGATGACCGAAGAGAGGAACATCCATCGCTCCCCATAAGGGAAAAAGTAAACCGCGCAGAAGTTGGGGAACTGGCCGTCGATGCGAACGCTACGAAGGAGGTGGACTCAGACCGCATCATCCCGTTACTAATTCTACCATGGAGCCCCCTTCAGGGCACTAATCATAATATGGGTATTTCATACAAACTCTATAAAAGACGGAAAACTTCATATCACTATCGGTCTTGGCCTCAGACTTGCTCTTACTTTCCCAACCGAACGAAGGATCCTCCTATATATAATTATATAAGATAGTCTAGTCGGGGACCATAGGGGGTTCGAGGACTTGGGGGAGGCTAGCTCAGATCAAACTAATCCTTAGAATTGTTGCTCTCTAAGGCGGTGAAGACGCTCAACCGAATGGAAGGACCCGGCCTTGATCTTTTCTTATGGGCCAGCCAGTATCAAAATCGAAGAAGATGAGTCGGCATGTGAGAAGCCTTTGGGCTACGACCTTGCTTGGAGTTTATCCAGCGATAGCTGGGATCACGAACACACTAATTCAATAGAAAGAGGGGGAAATCTTAATTCTATTATTAGATATTAGACGTTACAGGTCCGGGTCACGATCTGGTTGATCGGTTGAACTTTTTCCATTGATCTGACGAATCCCCTTTGGACTGAAAGAGGAAGGGAACGGATTGGATTCAGCCTAAATTCATTCTTTTACATTGATGGGGAAACAAGGATTTCGGGAGTCCCTGACGCAGACGCTGATACGTACTGTTGACGACTAAGCAAACCTCGACTTTCCTTATTCTGCGATTTCCCAACCCTAGCTGCTTTCTCATAAGCCAGCCAGGCCCTCACACGAGGGGGAGCGTGCTGCATTCATTACATAGGAATGTCCACGATACTAGGGTTCCCACCAATAGCTAAAGTCACCCGAGAGCCGATGAATTGAGAGCGCCCATAAGATGGTTTTGCATTTGATGGATGGCGTACCCCTTTCTCCGACTCGAACTCTTCCTACCTATAGGGCTGGGCTCTCACTATCGACGTCAATCTAAGCTAACCGGATAGTGATGATACCAATTGCTTTCAAAAAAATCCTGGTAATCCAGCAACCACTCGATGGGAGTCCGCTCTTTCGGTACCAGTTATCGCCCTCGGCCAAGAGGAAGAAGGCCAAATAAGCGACGTTAGAAGACCTTGATAGGCAAATCAGTCGTGAGCCCATGCTTGCGTGCCTTTATACGACATTTAAGGCTTCCCCTATTGCTGGTACTGCTGACCCCTCGGGTCATGGTGTAACCCCTCCAGCAGATCCTGCTTCCTCACGCTTTCCTAGCTACCTAGCAATTAGATAGAATACAGGCTAATCAGGTCTGGCTTTTGGCGATCTCGCTTTAGGGCAGTTTTATATCCAATTAAAGTCCAGTTCTTTTCCCTTTTTAAGTGGTACATATGAAGCGGGCGAACACGGTCCAGTCCCTTTTTTATCCTTAAGAGGTACGGTCTAGTTTCGAGTGTACTATCTATATCAGTATTAAGTAAAAGCAGAAAAAGCTTTTAAAAAGGTAAATACCGTAGGAAGTCTTTCTCTAAATAGCTTAGCTTCAACTTCCGGGCTTACCCCTTTAGTTTAGTTAGATTGAAGGCTTCCTTCCCGGACGGTACTCGACATTCTAATTACTAAATAGTAAGCAGAAAAGTAAGTAATAGAAAACGGGAAGGGCACTGATCCTTCACTTAAACTGTAAGGCCTTGACTTACCTATAGCTTTCTTTTCGCTTCACCGGCTGTAGATGATCAAACTTCTGCCACGGAGTCGGCTTCAGTATAGGATACAACTTCTATCACTGAATCATCTAGGGAAAAAGAGTCCTGCTATCGCTGCATCTTCCGCTGTCCTTTCCTTTTCGTACGAATAGTGATTAGTTCGATTCCTCTTATGATATTTCATTCAAATCGTAAGGGTCGATGTAATTGAGAAAGAATGTAAAAACTCGCGCTGTCCCCTCTTCCTCCTCTAGGATTCCCCTTGCTGGGAGAACTGTTCTGGGCAACCCTATGTCTTTATTTATTAAAGAAGACTCTTCTCTGGGTAAAAGAATCTTTCTTTTACCGAATTGCTTTGAAAGTTGCTAACTCGGATGTTGTCTCCTAGTTGCTCCCTATTCTCGAACTGGAAAATTCTTCTTCTTCTTATTAGAACTATCCTCTCTAGTCTTCTCTTCCTATTCATTCTCTTTCTGTTGCCTAGGCTAGGCTTATGTATTACTATTCTCTCTGATCTCTGGGCTTATGGATAAGGAGACATCCGATTCAGTGGTGGCAGACCCTTTTTCACCGGGAAGACGCTCCGGAGACATCAGACGAGTCAGTAAAGAATCCTCAGGCCTAGAATGCCCAGTTCGAGTTATGGCCAGCTACGGGTCTTCTAAAGCCCGTAACGGAGCTTATTTGCTAACTTTCCACATCCTATGTATCTTCATTGAATTCAGCTACAACAGATGAAGTGGTAAGCCCCACTTATCTATTTATCTTATTATCTTAAGCGATAGCAGACTTTTCGGCACCCGACTCGGTGAAAGAGGTTGTCTTGTCCATCTACTGAGTCAGTGACAGAAGTGCAGCAGCCAATTCAGTAATCAATAAAGAAGACTCGGGAAAGGAGATGAAGGAAGATCAGTTGTATCAGCTACAGAATCTGATTCCGGTGAGGCTACAAGCCTATCTTCGACTTTCGTTGTTCTTTCTTCTTGCTGTAAAGTGCCATTTCCGCTCCCCAACGACAGAAGTACGAAATTACTAACTAGTCTAGTTGCCATTTCATTTTTCTGCCCGTGTGGCATGGGACAGTTTTGCTGTTATTTACCCGATCAAAGGATGCTTTTTAAAAGGCCGATTTTCGGTATCAATTGCCGGATGAATTCAGTGACAGCCAAAGAAAGGAATTAAAAAGCAGTGATCTCCGCCTTTATCCAATGAAGCGAAAAGCCTAGTTCTCTCAAAACAACATAAGAAGGAGTGTTCTAAGGCCAATAGACAGAAAGTTAGTGCTTGATGTAGCATATCCGCTGTTCACTATCAACCATAGGCAGACTAAGCAAGGAAAGAACTAGTAGTTCTAGTAGCTACTTTAACTATTGATTATTCTATCCCAACAGTGACTCTACGGGACTATCGGAACTAGGACTAGATGCTGAATCAGATTCTTCCCCTGTGAATCTAGAGATTCTATCCTTTAGGATCTTCTTTAACTGAGTTTGCCCTTTCCCTTTCTCTTGAGTCTGCCCTTTCCGTAAGAACAAGGGAATCTGGTACTTACTTAGTTGCTTATTCGTCTGAACAAGGACTAGCCTTAATCTGGCACTTCCTTTGCCTTTTCAGCTGATTCAGATAGTGAGTTTGCAGCTTCTTCTTGAAGAGACTTCCCTTCCTCTTGAGTTGAGCTTAGAACTACTAGCAAGTTGATTCAAGAACTAGTAGCGTAGCAAGGAAAGTCTGACACAACAGTCCCTGACTCTATCACACTGACTTCCGTACTTTAGATTCTGTAACAAGAAGCTTAGAGTCTTTCACTAATCCCATTATTGGAATAGTAGCTGAATCTGGCACTCCTTCAGCTGGAGCTTATTCCTCTGTGCCCCATTTAGACTTTATCTGATTCTTCCTAATGGGATGTGACTCCGGAAAAGATAGTAGATAAGAAGTTCATTATCTATCCTTACTCTATCTAACCAGCTTTATCCGATTCAACCGCAGCAGAAGAAGGAGCCGATGGAGCAGCAGCACCGGTTGACTTTCTTCTTCAACTAGTAGTAAAGTAAGGATAGTAGCAAGGAAAGGGAAAGAACCGGATTCACTAGTCACTGTCCCCGCATCTGCACTAGAGTAGTAGTCACACAGCGGATGAACTGACTATTTGCTTTGCCGAACTGAGGAGTGGTAAAATCGTCTTAGTCACAATACAATCATACTAGTCTGACTTCCATTGTAGGTAAAGCGGGTAAGGGAAAGAGGAGTGCTACTATCCACGCTAGTCGGACTATTGACTTAAGATGATGATTCTTCCCCTGAGGCAAGGAAAGAAAGAATAGGAAGACAGAGTAAGGGGTGGGAAAAGAGGTTGAGTCACAATAGTCAAAGTAGATCTGATTAGCCTTAATCTTCTAATAGAATACAAGTATGAACAGGAAGGTCATGAACTTGCTCGTCTTAGTGGCTTAGTGGCAAAGCGGGTGTGACTAATGAACTCCGATGCTTAGCCTTAATCAGTTCAAGTAGTTTCACTATCTAATCCCTAAGGGAAAGAGTAGTGAAGTGACCCATGGGAGGAT
>CANTUT010001804.1:12500-57240 GCA_947687605.1 Reutealis trisperma | reverse complement strand
GATATATATATATATACATGTATATATATATATATCTATGTATATATATATATATATATAATATATATATAGATATATATATATATATATACATAGATATATATATATATATATATATATATATATATGTATATATATATACATAGATATATATATATATATATATGTATATATATATATATATGTACATATTTATATATATATATATATATGTACATATATAGATATATATATGTACATATATGGATATATATATATATATATATATATATATATATATGTACATATATATATATATATGTATATATATATATATATGTATATATATATATCTATATATGTACATATATATATATATATATATATATATATATATATATCTATGTATATATATATATATATATATGTATATATATATATATATATATGTACATATATATACATATATATATACATATACAATATATATCTATGTATATATATATATACATATATATATATATATATATATATATATATATATATGTATATATATATATATATATGTATGTATATATATATGTATATATACACGGTTTAAAAAAAAAAAAAAAAGAGTGTGAACCCTCAAATTTGCACTCTTGAAATTCGGCCACAACTTGACAGCTGTTAAGATTAGTGCGCTACGTGAAGCCATGCCGCCACTGGGTTCTTCCACCTACCCTATAAATAGAGCTTCCATTTTAGCTCTTTGGGGACAGATTTGGAGGAGCAAACTCATCTATAAGATCTTCTTTTTATGCTAAAATTCTATTAAGATTAAAATCAAAATTGATACTAAAATTTGTTACTCCAAATTTTTTAATTTGTAATTATTATTATGTTTTACTAACATTTCTATGTAAGGTTTAAACTTCAAGGTTCCCAAATTCAAGGTGAAACTTAGATCCGGAGTTAAGCTTGCCCCATTCATTCGATGGTTAAGGAAAACAAAGGTATAATTCATTTTCTTCTTTCATTTCTAAAATTCTAAATTCAGATCTAGAATTTTCTTCATTCTATCTTTTTTAGGTCTAAAACAAAAAAAATCTAAAATTTATTAATTTAAAAATCAAAAGTAAATTAATAACCAAACCAACATTTTTTCTAAACCCCTCATTCGCAAGAAGGAAGAACTGTGTGGGATTTGATTCCTATTCAATAGGATACGCAGGCTGCCATTCTATAAAGAATCAATTCCAAAATCTTTTTAACAACATCTTCCCCTTTTACTTTGATTTTTTTGCATTCATACTTTATTTCTGATTCCGTATTAATTTAGTTGAGGAATGTGTATTTTTCCTAATACCCCTAAGGGCTAGAGGAAAGATCCTCTTTATTTTATTCCATTTTGGTTTTGTAATAATTAAGTAAGATTTATCTTTGTTTATTTATTTACAATTATCATTTCATTTTATCATCCATAACTGTTTCATTCATCATTTTACTCCTATTCATGCATACATGAAAAATTATCTTTTTAAGAGTTATTTTGTAACTTTTAGCAAACTAAAGAAATTCATATTTTCTTAATTATTAATTACCAAAATTTGATCCCCGAGCCCTCTTTGGTCACTTGCAGATTAATGCTTTTCCATTGGGATGAATCAAAATATTTTTGGAGTCAATCAATTTAGGTTTTCCTTTAATTTTTCCAATTAAAATAAGTAAATTAAAGTGACGACTCCCTTTTACAAATAACAAATTGCAAAATCCAATTTTGTAAACTCACAGTGAGTTCTAATCATAGAGTTTCTCTCGAAGAGCATTTTAATTTCCCTTAGCGGATCGGACCGGTGCTCGGGCAAGGCCTCACAAAAAGGTAAGGGGGGTTTTGGAGCGCATTTGATTGGCTGGAAAAATGCCAATCAGATGGTTCTATGAGAAAGGAAGGGGAAATAGAAATGGAAGGCAAGTAGAGAGAATAGGCGTGAGGTTGAGGGGTGGCATTATTGCACTAATCAAGTGACGTTCGGCTAGCAGTGGGTTGCACCACCACCACCACCACCAACAACAACTAGCCCATTATCCAGCGATTTCAGATGAAGCGGTGACAATACGATTGGATGACAGATGGGGCGTACTCGCAGGTGAAGGTATTTCGACAACAGAAGTTGCAAATCCAGATTCCAGCAGTGGAATCTAATGAATATGGTCTCGTTCAACTCTTGGTGGCGAGAGCTTTCATTTGATACCTACCATACCTCCTAGAAGTCACTGAAAGTGGAGATCAGAAGTTTGGAGGCCAAAACTTCGAAGGCATTTTCTGGCAAAGAGGCAGGGAGTGGCGGCGAGTGCAGGGTAGATTCAGACTGCTGGCTTTGAGGAGCACTTGGGGAGGTAGTTTTCATTAGCCATCGATAGTGACAGCGACGGCGGCGCATGGTCGGCCAAACGTGCTCTAGCAGCGGCTTATGGCAGTGATGTGTGAGGTAGATCTAGCAACTTTGTCTCCCTTTTTAGGTGCAGTTTTCAACATTCGTTTGATAGAATTTTGCAAGGGTAAACCCGAAACTCTTGAATTTCAATTATTGTTGAGTTATGTTTATTAGATTTTATTAGTAATTGTTAATTTGATTATTTGAATTACTTGTAGAGATGATTGTGAATTAGGAGGACCCAAGAGAGGTCATTAATGTTTTGTTGAGTTATATGGGTTGTTGACATTATTTAGAAGTGTTTGTTTTCTCTATTGCTTTCGAGTATTGTCCTAGTTATAAGGGAAACTCTGTCGAAAGTTTGGCAGAGTCTTGGTTGTTGTTTAGGTGTAGCTTTTTAAATGAGTCAATTGTGTTTTGATAATTTTGTCTATTGTTCAGAGTCAATGTCTCTGGCATTCTTCTATCATCAAAGGTTTCATTTCAAGGGAACAGTCAATTAGAAGCTTTGTCAACTAGGTGAGTGATACTTTCTAGTATACTTTCCTATTTTTCATATGTTCACATTTATTGTAAGTATTTACATATATGTATGTATAATTATGCATTATTATTGCATAGTGCACATTAGCATGTGATTGTGAATAATGGATGAATATTCGTTATTGCATATTGATTGTGATGGACAGATGGAAGCAAGATGACATAGTGCCACTTAGGAAAGTGGATCTATTTTTGATGATTGTGATAAGATGAGCTAGGATTGCTGACTGACAGTTAGGGCCTACTCATCGCCCCACTGCAACGAGTTGGGTCGGCACTGCTTGGCTTTGGCTAATGACTGCTTGGACCCCTTTGTATTAGTTAAGAGACAGTATTAGATTTAGAGAGCTAGGATAGAAGGATTGGCTCCCCATATTAAGGTTTAGTATGGTACTATGGACTGTATTTCATCCATGTCTGCTTATTTGATATGTTTGCTTCTGTGAGATATTGCATCAACATGACTATTAGGCACATATTTATTGGACACCTTGTTATTATAGTTAGTATCATTCACTAAGTCAAACACTCATCCTGTTCAAATTATTTTTCCCAGGCTGTGGAATGAGCTCGTGAAGACATTTAATTAAGTTTTTATGCCTTTTTATCCTATGGCAGTGTTCTGTATTTAAATATTGAATTATTGTAAATAATATTTGTATATTTGTATTAGTATTTTAGAACTCCGCTATGTTACCTCTATTACTTGTATTATGGTTAATTATTAGTTGTATTATAATATATCTTTTAAGTTGATAAATTGTTTTGTTAAGCAGAAAACAATTTTATGTTATTTGATATTTTGAGATAATGATTTGGTTAGTCAGTGTGGCATTAATTTGTTGTGATGTTTGGTTGGTTATGCTTAACGTGTGGGCCCATAGCCCTATCCTATGTTAGTTTTATCATTTAATATGATGTTAGGCATACTACAAGCACTAGTAATTACGTGCATCACCCGTGTCCTAGTGCTAGTCAAATGCCCTTGGGTTTGGATCGTGACAAGATAGTATCAGAGCAAAGATCTTGTGACCTCTAGTATGTTTAGATTTAAGGAAGTTGTAGATGGTACTTGTTTCTATAATATGCGAAGTATAGGATTCCTAATTGTCTCTTGAGTTTCCTTTGCTCCCAATTCAACATTAACGTTATGTTATGATGAGTTACTATTATTAATTATTTGGTGTATGTGTTATATGTGTGTTGTATGCTTTGTACGATATGATAAATTTGATGAATATTCTCAAGGGTATGATTATGAGAAAAGGATATATATGATGTTAGTAGAAATTTTTAATGATGAAGATTCTTCTAGATGCATAAGGTGCAATCAAAGTGTAAAGGTTATGAACTTTCATGAAGTGATAAGATGTTAAGGCTATGCGAATTGTGATTTTTCATAATCCAAGAGGACTTTGATCTATGAGGGTATAAAATGACTTAATTCAAAATTTAAATGGTTTTGAAATAAAATGTTTTAGCTTTGATTTGATTATATAAATAAGTTCAAAGATAATAATTGATTTTAAAATATGATTCTTAAAAATAGCTTTGGAAGTTTATTATTTTAGAACTCTGTGCTTGTGTCCAGTGTGTTTATCTACATGTATCGAGTCTTGCATTATAAGTCATACATCATCGGTCATGCATTATGAATCTCATCAATCATGGAATTAAGATTGCATGTCGTCTAGTATCCCTAGACATGGTATCTTGAGTTCTAAAATAAAAATGAAAATTATTTGATTTTTACAAATAGTTTTAAACAATTTTGAAAATTAAATAGTTTTGAATATGCCTAAAATGGATTTGAGTCCTCTGGATTTGAAATGCTTTGAGGCATTAGATACAATAATATTCAATTGAGGTTATTGAAAATTAGGTAATGATCTTTAGTATGGAAAAGAATTTTATTAGGTATTAAGGTAGAGTTATTATACGGGAGTACTTATGAGATATTTATGTTATAGTTGAGATAAACCTAGGATGGCATATATTTGGATAGACATAAGAGTTGTATAGAGATTTTATTGAATATCAATAGTATTAGTGAGTTTATTATTTCACATGGATAAGTTACATAGAATGTGATATATAATGAGATCTTAGTGAAAATCAAGCAAATCTAGAAATAATAGGTATTTAAATCTATGCAGTTATGGGATAATATGTATTCAATCATGAAATAATATATAATTCAGAAAGAGTAAGTTTGAAATAGTTGTGAGAATGTGAGATGTGTTTTAGAATAAACAGAGTTCCTTGATGACCTTGTTAATAGTAGGATGTTGATATGAATTGTAGAATTAATGGGTTAACATATTAATTATTTTGTATGCGTATATGGTGATTTTAAAGTGATGAGATAAAGTTTATACTTATATATATAATATATATATTGGAGAAATTAGCTGGAGTAGGTAAGAGTAATAAAAAATTGATAAAGATATAAGGAAAAGATATGCTTAGGATTATGATTAACTGGATGTGAAATTAAACGTTATATTAGTTTTATTTAAGGTTAATGAATAAGAGTTTTTAAGGATTAGCTATAAGGGTTATTTGGACAAGTTTAAGATAAATGTTTAGTATCGTCATTTTAATAGATTGTGATGTACATGCCTAATTGCCATTGGTATGTTAATTGTGGTTTAAGTACTGTATTAGAGTGTGTAGCGGAAGCATGGTGGAGAGATCTAGCTAGGAAGTGTAGTGTTTGGCTTAGGTTGAAAATTAGAGGACACATTTTCTTAAGAGGAGAAGATTGTAATAACCTGAATTTTCATTTATTTTATAAAATCTTATTTTGTATGAAAATATATTATTTAATTATTTTCTTACTAAAAGCATAATTGAAATTATATTTTTATTTAATTTTATATATTTTTATGATTTGAAAATGTATTATTATCTATAATTTTATTTAAACGTTAAATATGTGAGTATAATTGAAGAAAATACTTAAACATTTAATTATGAAAATATTATAGTGGTTATTTTTTAGAATTTATATTTTAATATTTGAATACTAATTTTTTAGAATTTTTAGAGATTAATATTATGTTTAATTAATTTAAAATATGTTGTTAATTATAAAATCTTGTTTGGATGATTATGATATATAAATTTTAAATAAAATATTTTACTTACTCAATTATTTGTGAGGATAATTTATTAAATTCTAATTAGATATTCCAAAATTCTTTTAATATGAAAATTATTATCATTTTAATTGTGCAACAAAATTTAAAGAAATTATATTTAAGAAAATTTATTTGGAAGTTTTGGGATTTTATCTATAATAATCAAACAATTATTATTATTGGTTATTATTATTATTATCATCATCATCATCAAATTAAGTTTTGGCAGAATTTAATATGTATATACTGTTTTTTTTTTAAAAAAAGAAGAGATAAGGGGGTTTTGGAGCTCATTTGATTGGCTAGAAAAACAGCCAATAAGATGGTTGTGTGAGAATGAAAGGGGAAACAAAAATGGAAGGCAAGCAAAGAGCATGGGCATGAGGTTGAGGGGTGGCGCTATTACGCTGATCGAGTGATGTTCGGCTGGCGATGGGTTGCACCGCCACCACCAATAGCTAGCCACCATCCAGTGATTTCTGATGAAGTGGTGGCACCATGATTAGACAATGGACAGCGGCGTACTCATGGGTGAAGGCGTTCTGGTAACCAAATCTTTAAATTCAGATTTCGGCTAATTCCAATGGTGAAATATGATGAATCTAGTCTTGTTCGAGCCAGAAGTGGAGATCAAAAGTTTGGAGGCCGAAGCTTCTAAGGCGTTTTCTAGTGAAGGGGCAACGAGTGGCAACAAGTGCAGGGCATATTAGGACTGCTAGCTTCGATGCGCACCTGGGTAGGTAGTTTTCACCCTGTTAGCCACCAGCAGCAGCAGTGAGTGGCTAGCCGGCGATGCTTCAGAGGCAGCGCATGGGGCAGATTCAACAGCTTTGTCTCACCTTTTTAGTGCAATTTTCAACATTCGTTTAATCGAATTTTGCAAGGATAAACCTGAAACTCTTGAATTTCAATTATTATTGAGTTATGTTTATTAGTAATTATTAATTTGATAATTTGAATTACTTGCGGAGATGATTGTGAATTTAGAGGACCCAAGAGGGGTCATTAATGTTGTGTTGAGTTATATGTGTTGTTAACATTATTTAAAAGTGTTTGTCTTCTCTGTTGCTTTTGGGTATTGTCCCAGTTATAGGGGAAGCTCTGTCGAAATTTCAATAGAGTCTTGGTAGTCGTTTAGGTGTAGCTTTTTAAATGAGTCAGTTGTGTCCTGATAATCTTGTTTATTATTCAGAGTCGATTTCTCTGGCATCCTTTTGTTATCGAAGGTTTCATTTCAAGGGAAAAGTTGGTTAAAAGCTTTGTCAACTAGGTGAGTGATACTTTTTAATATACTTTCCTATTTTTCATACGTTTGCATTTATTGTATGCATTTATATATATATGTATGTATAATTATGCATTATTGTTACATAGATGCACATTAGCATGTGATTGTGAATGATGGATGAATGTTCATTATTGCATATTGATTGTGATGGACGGATGGAAGCAGGATGACATAGTGCCACTTAGGAAAGTGGATTTGTTTATAATGATTGTGATAAGATGAGCTAGGATTGGTGGCTGACAGCTGCGGCTTGCTCGATGCCCCGTTGCGACCAGTTGGGTCGGCGCTGTGTGGCTTTGGCCAATGATGGTTGAGACCCCTTTGTAATGGTTAAGAGATAATATTTCATTCAGAGAGCCAGGATAGAGGATTGGCTCCCTATATTGAGGTTTAGTATGGTACTGTGGATTGTATTCCATCCATATCTGCTTATGTGATATGTTTGCTTCTGTGAGACATTGCATCAATATGACTATTAGGCACATATTTATTGGACACCGTGTTACTATATATTAGTTAGTATCATTCACTGAGTCAACACTTATTCCTATTCAAATTACTTTTCCTAGGCTATGGAATGAGCTCGTGAAGGCATTTAATTAAGTTCTCTTACCTTTTTATCCTCTGGCAGTGTTCTATATTTAATTATTGAATTGTGTAAATAATATTTGTATATTTGTGTTAGTATTTTAGAACTCCGCAATATTACCTCTATTACCTGTATTATGGTTAATTGTTACTTGTATTACAATGTATCTTTTAAGTTGATAAGTTGTTTTGTTAAGCAAAAACCAATTTTACATTATTTGATATTTTGAGATAATGATTTGGTTAGCCAGTATGGCATTAATTTGTTGTGATGTTTGTTTTGTTCTGGTTAACGTGTGGGCTCATAACCCTATCCTGTGTTAGTTTTGTTGTTTAGTATAATGTTAAGCTTATTACAAGCACTAGTAGCCACATGCATCACCTCTATCCTAGTACCAGTCATATGCCATTGGGTTCGAGTCATGAGGAATAGCCTCTTTATAGTGAGCATTAATTAATATTATTACTAGAATTTCCTAAAATCAAGAATTACAAAATTGAATCTTAATCAAAAACAAAATTCATCAATGCAACTCTTCTCATTTGCATATTTTTATAGAAAAAAATGGCACCAGATATTTATATATCATGAGTGTATCTTTGGTCTATCAGACGTATTCTAAAAACATATTGTTTTTATAGAAAAATATGACATAAAATGTATACAAAATGTGTGTTAATATATATATATATATATATTGTAATACTCAAAGTTTCCCTAATCTATTAGAGTTAGCAATCGACGCACCATAATATTCATGTATTGTGCCATTCAAGGCCTTCCTAGCACATGAAGAACCATACGAATATCATAAGAAGCAAATTCTAAATGAATAATGTGACAATGAGAGAAGAATATAATTGATTTCGATAAGCACTTTTATGATAAAATGGAAGTCAAACCGAGTTTGACTTAATGTGACTATGTTAATAATAAATTATTTGAAATGTGAATCTAAAGTACTAGTGAATGGACACTAGTATCTCCTAAATCATTAAGAGATAATAATAGTGACATGAAAAGTTGATTTCAATTAAAGTTACAATAGTACAATGAAAGTCAAACTTAGTTTGACCAAGTGAGTCTATATGACTTACATACATGAACAATGCTAATGAAAAGCTAGAAAATGTGTACTATAGAGTGAACAAGATTTATCTAGCAATATCTAGAGTGTTTAGTGATATTGTAAGGTAGAAATATATATATTAAAGTGAAGGAAACGAAATGGGAAATGTATTAAGTACCGAGCTTAAAACATGTATATAAGGATTCGTTAATGGGCTTTTGAGCCCATTGAATGGCCGACGCATAAGGCCTAAAGTCGATGAATATACACTTAACTAGAGTTAAAAATAGCTAACCAAGGTTAAGTTTGATGTTGGGAAAGCTAGCCATTTATTTTGACTTGGAAGCCACCATTTTTTACTAAGTTAATTTCTTTTCCAACTTGAATTCTCCCTTCATCTACTCCAAAGTCTACATTCATTTTTGCTACTTCCAAAATCATATGATGAACATCACAATTGTAGAGAAAATCCTAGCCATCTAACTTGATCAAATCATAACATCCATTAAGATTAAATCTTAGCCATTGGATCAAGCTTGATCAAATTTTCACCATCCAACCTATCATATATGTATGCAAATTTCATGTTGTAAACATAATTTTTCCTATCTCTACACCAAAGTTCCACCATAACAAAAGAAGCTCTCTCTCTACACCAATAGCAACAAGAACCTTGGCAAACCAAAGCTAACCAAGTGAGAAATCTTGTTCATCTTCTCTTTTCTATGTTCTAAGGTTGAGTTTAGTATTTTAGTTGCATAAAATCCTTCTTATACCATAAGGAAAAATTTGGCCATAATAGTGAATGATCAAGGAAGTATTCTAAATTCTAATTGGATACATCTGTAGTTATTTTAGATGAAGAACAATAGTTTATAAGTGTTAAAATGAATTAGGAAAGCTTGATTCAAAACTTGAAAGTCTTAGTAGCATGAATTTAGTCTAAAAGAGAAATTGATGTTCTAATGCTAGATATTGGCAATTGAATGATCATATAGGTTTTGTGTTATGCTAATTTCATAATTCCATAACCAATTTGAAGTTTAGATGAGGAATTAATAGTTTTCTCCAAATTCTAGGGTTTATGAAAAAATTGGGGATTTTGAGAATTGAACTTGAATTCATGAAATTGAATGGAAAATTAAGCTCAAGAATGGTGTAACATGATTTGGATAATGTTAATTTTGAAATTCAATTGATAAAAGTGATTTTCCCTAAAGTTAATGAACTAGGTTCATTTATGGAATTGAATGGTGAAAGTAGAATTAATTCCATTTAATATTAAAAATTGTTTAAATTGATTTTACTCAAGGTTGAAATGTGAGATTAGAAGGAAAGGAATTATCTTTTCTTAAGCGAATACTTTTAACTATTTGAAAGATAATTAAGGGAAAGTATCAAAATGTAACAACCCACATCCACCCTAAAAATTTTCGTGATAAATTGCTTGATTTAGAACTATTAAGGTTATGTGTGTGCTTTTGTGAAAATTAGTGATCTAAGTGATTGATGAGCATGTGGCATATTAAATTAATTTTAATATGCATAATATGAGTTTCTATTGTGAAATAAATGATTTACATAAAGTGCATTTGCATAAAAGAATTTATTTTAAATAAAATGAATTTTCATAAAGACAATTTTTAAGCATAAAATGATTTTATGAGTATTTTAAAATAATTTTTAAATAAATATTTTTGGGGAAAATATTATAGAAATAATAAGAAAAATATTCGTTTTAATTTTTAATTATAATCAGCCCAAAATTTAAATAAAAGCCCAAATACCCAAAAGCCCAAATACCCAAAAGCCCACTACACTAAAATCCTCCTAACCTAGTTCATTAAGGGTATTAGTGAAA
This sequence comes from Reutealis trisperma, assembly GCA_947687605.1. Classification (NCBI taxonomy): domain Eukaryota; kingdom Viridiplantae; phylum Streptophyta; class Magnoliopsida; order Malpighiales; family Euphorbiaceae; genus Reutealis; species Reutealis trisperma. Next base: position 46,351 of record CANTUT010001804.1, on the reverse strand, counting down.
ATTTCACCCAAACCCTATTATATATTCTAAATTTCAGCCAGAATAGAGTTCTAGAAGCCATCACCTTAATTTTTCTATATCCTGGCAAAAAAATTATTTCAAAATATTTCTCTCTACTGAAATTAAGAAAACACCTTTCCATTTCGCGATTACTTGACCATAATCGTAAGTTTTTCTTCTCTTTTAATTTTTAAACTGATTTCTATGAAATAAATTATGGGAAAATTATTTTGAACTGGTTGATCACTGATTTTTACAAATTTAATTCTATTTGGGTGAGTTTTTGGGAGAAAAAATTTATTTTCTACCGAAAACATAATTCTTTCCGCAAGATTTCTCTAAAGGTGAATTTTATACCTTAAAATCACAAATTTTATATATAAACATCACTAGGGGGCGATTTGTGCATTGTTTTTTTCTAAACTAATTTTTGATTTATTTTGATGGAAAATATTAGATTAAATAATATTTCTGCATATTTTTGTGATGATCGAAAAGTTTCAAAAAATAAAAGAGTTTAAGGTTTTTGTGTTAGAACTTAAAAGTTAGAAAATTCTCTTACTAAATTGATATGTGGCTACCAATTTGTGTGAGGAAGTACTCTAATATAATATTTGTTTTGTTTAGATGAAAAATAATGATTTGAATCATGTGTCTGTTTATTGCTGTAATGAACGAAAAGCGCGAAAATTGATGATTTTTCACCTAAGCCTTTAAACTTGGATTTTTTTTGTATAAATACTATCTATGGCTGCCGAATCATGTATGGATGTGTTCTAAACTGATATTTGTTATGATTGAATGAAAAATAATAGTTTAAACAACTTGTTTACATATTTCTGAAATGATCGGAAAATACCAAAAACAAGAAAACTCATGGTTTTGTGCTTTATAATTCAAAAGTTGAATTTTTATGTATAAACAACACCAAGTGTGGCCGATTCATATGGATTAAAATTCTAAGATGAGTTTTGTTGTATTTATATAAAAAATCTTGGTTCAAACCATGTTTTTACATATTTCTGAAATAGACGGAAAGTGCAAAAAGAAAAAGAATTTAGTTTTTACTTTGGTGATGCATTCGGCCTATATAAATATTTTTGTCCCAATGTTTATAATTTTTATGTGATGTGTTTTGATGATTATTGACATTTATGTATGTATAATAAATGATAAAATTACATGTTAGTTGAAGGTATAATCCTAGATAAGCTTAGATGCATTTTGGTATACTTAAGGTATACCTAAGGTATCTTAATCTTATATTGTGTTTAGAATGCAAATGTGGTTAAGAAATATGGAACTAGATGTTATGATGACTTGGTGATGAACACATGTTATGAGTTGATGAAGTGCAATTGAATAAAAAGGATCATAAGAGTTAAGTATGACACTTGAAAGGTTAATTGTTAAGTTGGCATGTATGGAAGTGTAAAGTGAATTAAGATAATTGTTAAAGTGAATTGATATTGAGGTAATAATATTGCGATGACCTTAAAAAGGTATTGATGTGATTGTAATGTATTATCATGAGAGCCTATAAGGCCTAAGTATGCAAGACTTTTAAAGTCAACGTGTTATGTGCAAGTGATGAGTACACCTATATGTGAACTCTAAGTGTATGTGTATGCAATATATGCATGGATAGTTATGGGATAGGAGCATCATAAGTTAATAAATACTAAATATTAAATCAAATATTATGTTAGAGTTTGAGGAGCTTTAGAAGTGCAAAGGGATTATGTATACTAGGAGCAAAGGAACCCCAAGGTGAGTAAACATCGTATTCATTCTACAAGTGTGAGTAAATGCCATGTTCATGTTATAAGTGTGAACATCATTATGTTGTGCTATAAGAATGTGATATATTGTTATGTAAGCCCTTGTGATCTTTGAAACCCAAGTTCTTTCTATTCTAAAATATTATGATATGAATTCTTTGACAAGCTTGGGTTGCCAAAGGACATTCGGTCCAAAACTATTTTGGTTATCCAATGAGAATTTCTTGTGATTAACATCCTAACTTATATTCTTTCTGGAACTACACTATCATGGTATCTTTTGTTCAAAAGCTAAACCACTATTGTTATTGGAATACATGTTATTGTTGCCTTATGTGATATTGTTAATTGTGATTACCATTAGCTCTAGCTATGATACTTTTTACCCTTTATGCAGAATCCTCGTGCTGATGCGGGTAATCATCGGAACCTGTGCATAGGGTCTTAACTCAATGGATAGGGGTTGTGTATCCACCTCAGTTAGAAGGGGTGGTTCTAGCCGTGGAGCCTGATCAGCTTCATGCTTTATAAGTGATAGGAGTTGGAATTTGGTATAAGGCCACCTCTCCTTTATAAGTTCGAGTGATAGTGCAATAGCCTTCACTCTTTATAAGTTATGAGTGTAATTTCTGCAAACTTGCCCAAATTGAACCTTTGCTAAATTGCAACTTGATCCATGAATTATTAAATCATGAACTATGTGTATAAGCCATGTGTTTCCTTTTCAAAAGAATATGTGATAATGTATGTACCTTATCATTTACTCATTGAGATCATCTATCTCACCCCTTTTTCCTTGTGTGGATCCAGGTGAGCAAATGTGAGGAGTCAAGGTGATGGCTCAAGCATTCTACTTCGCTTAGGGAATTCCTTATCCAAATTATCAATAATGCTAATTTATAAAGTCTTGTCATTAGATGCTTTGGGAATGTTGATTGATACTTATTGATATATATTGTTTTCCTTATGGATTTTATATGTAATGATTTATTTTAGACTTCTGCAATTAAAGGTATTCATCTAAATGTTTTAAATGAGTTATTGTAAGAGGTTTGGTAAGATCCTAGGCATGATTTGTTCATAAGTAAGTGGGTTCTACGGGCGTGGGTGACCTTATGTCTCCCTATGTTCTAGGACTGTCATATCTCTAAGGTTGGGATGTGATAAAGGTGGTATTAGACCCTGGTTTTAAAAGTCTAGTTTAGGCTTGTTTTATATGAGTCACTTAAGTATAATCCTGGAGCATAGGAATTTTCCTGTCATGTCACTTGCAATCTATCGCTAGCATAATTCTACGAAATCCTAGTAGATTTTAGTAATCATTGTTATTGGTTTGCTTGCCTTACGATTTTTCTGACAGATGACCAAGAAGATGTCACATCCCAACCTTAAAGATATGATGGTCCTAGAACATGGGAAGACATAAGGTCACCCACGCCCATAGAACCCACTTACATATAAACAAATTATGCCTAGGATCTTACCAAACCTCTTACATTAACTCATTTAAAACATTTAGATGAATGCCATATATTTGCGGAAGACTAAAGTAAATCTTTACATATAAAATCCATAAGGAAAAATAATATGTATCAGTAAGTATCAATCAATATTCCCGGAGCATCTAATGGCAAGACTTTATAAAAATTGTATTATTGATAACTTGGACAAGGAATTCCCCGAGTGAAGTAGAATGCTTGAGCCATCACCTTGCCTCCTCACATTTGCTCACCTGGAACCATACAAGGAAAAAAGGGTGAGATAGATGATCACAATGAGTAAACGAAAAAAGCACATACATTATCACATATTCCTTTGAAAAGGAAACACATAGCTTATACATTTAGGTTCATGACTTATAATTCATGAATCAGGTTGCAATTTAGCAAGGGTTCAATTTAGCAAGTTTTGCATAAATCACACTTATCACTTATAAAGAGTGAAGGCTATTGCTCTATCACTCGAACACATTGAGGAGAGGTGGCCTTATACCAAATGTCAACTCTTATCACTTAAAAGGCATAAAGCTGATCAGGCTCCATGGCTAGAACCACCCCTTCTAGCTGAGGTGGATACACTACCCTTATCCATCGGGTTAAGACCATATGCACAGGTTATGATGATTACCCACATCGGCATGAGGATTCTGTATAAAGGGTAAAAGGTACCATAGCTAGAGCTAATGGTAATCACAATTAACAATATCACATAAGACAACAATAATATGTATTCTAATAACAATAGTGGTTCAGCTTTTAAGCAAAAGATACAATAATAATGTAGTTCTAGAAAGAATATAAGTTAGGGTGTTAATCACAAGAATTTCTCATTGGATAATAAAATAGTTTTGGATCAAATGTCCCTTGGCAACCCAAGCTTGTCAAGAAATCACATAATAATATTTAGAATAGAAAGAACTTGGGTTTCAAAGATCACAAAGGCTCACATAACAATATATCACATTCTTATAACACAACATGATGTTGTTCACAGTTATAACATGAATATGGCATTTGCCCACATTTGAAGAATGAATACGATGTTTACTCACACTTGTAGCATGAACATAGTGTTTACTCACCTTGGGGTTCCTTTGCTCCTAGTACACGTAGTCCCTTTTGCACTTCTAAAGCTCCTCAAACTCTAACATAATATTTGATTTAATACTTAGTATTTATTTACTCATGATGCTCCTATCCCATAACTACCCATGCACATATAGCATACACATTAGAGTTCACATAAAGGTGTACTCATCATTTGCACTTAGCACATTGACTTTAAAAGTCTTGCATACTTAGGCCTTGTAGGCTCTCATGACAACACATTATAATCATATCACACCTTTTTAGGGTCATCACAATATTATTACCTCAATATCAATTCACTTTAACAATTATCTTAGTTCACTTTACACTTCCATTCATGTCAACTTAACAATTAACCTTTCGAGCATCATGCTTAACTCTTATGATCCCTTTCACTTCATTAACTCATAACCATATGTTTATCATCAAGTCATGATAACATCTAGTTCCAAATTCCTCAACCACATTTGCATTCTAATCACAATATAAGGTTAAGATACCTTAAGTATACCTTGAGTATACCAAAATGCATTTAAGCTTATCTAGGATCATACCTTCAACTAACATACAATTTTATCATTTATTATACATACATACATGTCAACAATCATCTAAAAACATCACATAAAATTTATAACCATTGGGACAAAAAGATTTATGTAGGCCAAATGCATCACCAAGGTAAAAACCAAATTCTTCTTCTTTTCGTACTTTTCGTCTATTTCAGAAATATGTAAAAATATGGTTTGAACCAAGATTTTTCATGTAAACATAACAAAAATCATTTTAGAATTTAAATTCATAAGAATCAGCCACTATTGGTGTTATTTATACACAAAAATTCAACTTTTGAATCATAGAGCACAAAACCATAAGTTTTCTTGTTTTCAGTATTTTTCGGTCATTTCAGAAATATGTAAACAGGTTGATTAAACTATTATTTTTCATTCAATCATAGAAAATATTAGTTTAGAACACATCCCTATATGATTTGGCAGCCATAGAGAGGGTTTATACAAAAATTTTCCAAGTTTAAAGGCTTAGGTGAAAAATTATGAGTTTCCGCGCTTTCCGGGCATTTTGTTCATTTCAGCGATAAACTGACACATGATTCAAATCATTATTTTTCATCTAAACAAAACAAATATCATATTAGGATACTTATTCATACAAATCGGTAGCCATATGTCCATTCAAGAATAAAATTTTCTAACTTCCAAGTTCTAACACGAAAACCTTGAATTCCTTTGTTTTTCGAAACTTTCCGGTCATCACAGAAATATATAGAAATATTATTTAATCCAATATTTTCCATCAAATCAAATAAAAAATTAGTTTAGGATACAAACATGCACAAATTGCCCCCCTTATGATGTTTATGCATAAAAATTATGATTTTAAGTTATAAAATTCACCTTTGGAGGAATCTTGGGGAAAGAATCCTGTTTTCGGTAGAAAATAAATTTTCTCTCCCAAAAACTCACCCAAACAGAATTAAATCTATAAAAATCAGTAATCAAATAGTTCAAAATAGTTTTCCCATAATTTATTTCATATAAATCAGTTTAGAAATCGAAAGAGAATAAAAACTTACGATTACGGTCAAGAAATCGCGAAACGGAAAGGTGTTTTCAATATTTCGGTAGAGTGAAATATTTTGAGAGAATTTTCTGCTAAGATACAGAAAGAATAAGAGAATGGCTGCTGGAACTTTGTTTTGGCTGAAATTTAGGTTATATATTAGGGTTTCAGTGAAATTTCCACTAATGCCCTTAATGAATTAGGTTAGGAGGATTTTTATGTAATGGACTTTTGGGTATTTGGGCTTTTCCTTTAAATTTTCAGCTGAATAAAAATTAAAATAAAAAAGAATATTTTTCTTGTTGTTTTTGTAACATTTCTCCTAAAAATATTTATTTTAAAATATTTTAAAAATACCCATAAAATTATTTTATGCTTAAAAATTATATTATGCAGGAAAATTTATTTTATTTAAAATAAATTCTTTTATGCAAATGCACTTCATGTAAATCATTTATTTCACAATAGCAACACATATTATGCATATTAAAATTAATTTAATATGTCACATACTCATTAATTACTTAGATCACAAATTTCCACACAAGCACACACTTAACCTTAATAGTTCTAAATCAAGCAATTTATCACGAAAATTCCTAGGGTGAGTGTGGGTTGTTACAAAAGATTACACCTACCTGCGACCCAGAGCACCCTGCGTGACCTGTAAGAGGACTTGGCCGGAGATGTTTGAGAAAGTTGTATATGTGATTTGCCCCACGAAGGAGGAGATCCCTGACGAAGAGGAGGACCTTGAGGAGTGCTTAGATCCTGATTGGGTTTATAGTAAGATCCAAAAATTAGAGGATAACTATTCATACTTGAAGGAGAAAAATTAACATCTTAAGGTTATGATCCATACACTAAGAGAGGATATGGAGCAACTCAGGTTAGGGATTATTGAGCATGGAGGAGACTACTCGCAAGTGAGGTCTGCATCTTCAGCTAATCTCCATTAAGATGGAGATCTTCTTTGCTACCAATGTGGCAGCAGTGGCCATGTCACTCTTGATTGCTTTGGAGGTGGACACGAGAACTAGGCCGAGTAGATATGATGATCGATGTAATAGCATAGCACTTTATATGATATGAATGATTTTCCTTGATTGCCTAGTTACCTAGTATGAGATGATTTCTTTCATTATTATGATATGGTGTGATATTATAAGATATATGCTACTTGATTATGATATGTGATATGTGCAAAACTATGTGATATGCGATTCATACATGATATGTGCTTAGTGATGTGATATGGTAAATGCATGATAATGTGTGCTAGTATAAGGAGGGATTAAATGGGTTAGGATAGGGGATTAGTACTAAAGTCCCTTATTATGATAGACAGAATGCCTCATAAGAAGAAGGTTCACACAGCTACCCAATCCATTAGGGTTAATGATGATGTTATATAGGACACTGCATCGAATGCTGCCTCTACACCTATACGGTCAAGAGAAAGATCCAACTCGAGGACATCGACTATGGGCTCTAATGAGCAAGCATCTTTGCAAGAAGTGCATGCCATACGTGAAGAAATGAGAGACTTGCGCAAGGAACTGGATGAGCTACAAGCTCAAAGGTGAGAAGCACCACCGATTGAAGAAAGGAATAGAGTTACGCCACTTGCAGTAGTGACACCTACTCGGAGAGAGAGGAAGCGGCTACCTGACGAGGGGATGGCTATAGCGGAGTTTAAGAAGCTGCAACCGCCTACCTTTTGTGATGAGGAAGGAGATGACCTGTATGAATTTTTGGATGAGATGGATAAGCTAGTCCATCATTTATCTTGCTCAGATGCTCAAGTGATCGAGTTGGTAGGACTCCAACTTAAGAAAGAAGCTTGGTATTGGTATGAAAGAAGTATTAAAGAACGACTTTATGGTGCAGACCCACCTACGTGGGCAGAGTTTAAGCAAGAAGTAATGGATTAGTTCTTGCCAGAAGGAGAAAGGCAAGATAAAGCATTGTAGTTTGAGCAACTAAAGCAAAGGCCAGGAATGCCGTGTCATATTATGTTATGGAGTTTAATCGACTTAGTCCATTCGCTGTCAACATCATTCCTACTGAAGCAAGTCGCATCAATCATTTCTTTAAAGGACTGATCACACCTCTGTTCAATTCATTGGCAGCAACAGAGTTTTCAACCTTAGCCAAGCTTGTAGACAAGGCCAAGATCATGGAGAAAAAGTACAAGGCAGAGAGAGCCAAATGAGTTGAATGAGTCCAGAAGGGAAGGCATAAGAACAAAGGTCATAAGGGACAGCATGGAGAGGAGAACCAAAGAAGGAATTTTCACCAGCTGGACCACGAAATAATCAAACTAAGCAAGAATTTCCCACTTGTGGTAAATGTGGAAAGAAGCATCCTGGAATTTGCCGAAGAGATACTGGTGCTTACCTTAAGTGTGGGCAAATGGGGCACTTCATAAAGAATTGCCCTCAGACGAGGAGTCAAGGGAATGGGACCACAGTACGACCATAATCTAGACCATTCCAAAGTCAAGGACAAGGAGTCAAGGATAAAGGACCAGTGGGTGGAAATGCACCGACGATAAAGAATAAGGGCAAGGGTCAAGTCTTCACTTTAAATCAGCAAGAGGCTCGTGATTCGCACATAGCCATCACAGGTATCATCCCCATCAAAAGTTCTAGCGCAAAATGTTTAATTGATTCTGGTGCTACCCATTCTTTTATGTCACCTTGTTTTGCTAAGTACCTAGGTATATATAAGGAATTGATGAGTGAATTGTTAGTAATATCAACTCCTTTAAGGGAAGTGATGGAAGTAAGGTATGAGTATAAGGGCTGTGATGTAGACATTAATGGATAAACACTTTTAGTAGTATTGCTAGAATTGGATGTACTAGAATTTGATGTGATATTAGGGATGGACTAGTTGTATGAGCATGGAGCTCGTATTGACTGTAGAAAGAAACTTGTCGAGTTTCGAACTAGAGATGGGAAGGAGTTTGTGTACCAAGGAGATGGGAATGAGAATCCTCTAAACTTAATATTGGCCTTAGGGGCGAGACGAATGTTAAGGAAAGGATGCCAAGCGTACCTAGCTTATGTCATCGACACTGACAAGGAAGCTACTATTCGAGATGAGAGCACTCTAATGGCAGATGAATTTATGTATGTCTTTCTAGAAGATTTACCTAGATTATCACCTGATCACGAGATTGAGTTCAACATTGAACTGCTACCTAGTACGCAACCTATATCGATACTGCCATATCATAGGGCACCAATGGAGCTGGAGGAGTTAAAGACGCAATTGCATGATTTACTTAATAAGGGTTTTATTCGACTAAGCAGTTCGCTATGGGGCACTCCAGTGTTGTTCGTGAAGAAGAAGGATGGCTTGTTCCGAATGTGCATTAACTATTACCAACTTAACAAAGTCACCGTGAAGAATAGATACCCATTGCCGAGGATTGATGATCTTTTTGATTAATTGCAAGGAGCTGGTCACTTCTCCAAGATTGACTTGAGGTCTAGTATCATCAACTAAAGATTTAAGGAGAAGATATCTGCAAGACTGCATTCTGTACTAGATATGGACATTACGAGTTCACGGTTTTGCCATTTGGTTTGATGAATGCTCCAGCTACTTTCATGGACTTGATGAATCGAGTATTCAAGCCATTCCTTGACAAATTCGTGATCTTATTCATTGACGACATCCTGATTTACTCAAAAAATAAAGAAGAACATAAAGAACATCTGAGGATCATGCTTCAAACGTTATATGATCACCAACTCTACGCTAAGTTATCCAAGTGTGAGTTTTGGATGGAATCTGTCAACTTTCTTGGACATGTAATAAGTAAGGAAGGGATTCAAGTTGATCCTAAGAAAGTTAAGGCCGTAGCAAATTGGCCAAGGCCCACAACAGTTTTGGAAGTATGAAGTTTCTTGGGCATGCTGGGATATTATCGTAGATTCGTACAAGACTTTTCTAAGATACTAGCCCCATTGACTAAGTTGACTAGAAAGCAAGTTAAGTTCAATTAGGAAGAGTCCTGTGAGAAGAGTTTTTAGAAGCTCAAGAAGTGTTTGATATCGGCTCCAGTTTTGACATTACCAGAAGGGGAAGGAGGGTTCACTGTCTATTGCAATGCTTTGAGAGTAGGACTTGGGTGTGTTTTGATGCAAAATGGTAAAGTCATCACCTATGCATCACGACAACTAAAGAGACATGTTAAATTACCCTACTCATGATTTGGAATTAGCCACAATAGTGTTTGCTCTAAAGATCTGGAGATATTACCTGTATGGGACGAAGTGTGAGATCTACATGGATCATAAAAGTCTTCAATACATCTTGAGCCAAAGAGACCTCAACCTGAGACAAAGGCGATGGATTGAACTATTAAAGGATTATGACTATTAGATTCTTTACCATCCTGGGAAGGTGAATGTAGTGGCAAATGCCTTGAGTCGAAAGTCGATGGGAAGCCTAGTCCATGTGGATGTGAGGAAGAGGCTGATCGTGAAGGAACTAAAAGAATTGTTTAATCAAGGATTGAAGATGGAGATTGGAGGATCAAGAGTTTTATTGGCTCATTTTTGAGTAAGGTCTAAGTTAATGGAAGAGATAAGGGATTCATAAGATAGGGACCCACACATGATGAAGTTAAAGGATGAGATGAGAGAAGGAAAGAACTCTGAGTTTGAAGTGGTGAATGGAATTTTAAAGTGCAAGAATAGAGTATGCGTGCCTGATGTGGATAGATTAAAGGAAAGGATATTGAAGGAGGCACATCAGACACCTTACTGTGCTCATCCTGGAACTATCAAGATGTACCATGATGTGAAAGCTAACTATTGGTGGCCTGGATTGAAGAAAGATGTGGCTAAGTTCGTAGCATCCTACCTAACTTGCTAGCAAGTCAAGTATGAACATCAGCGACCCTCAAGATTGCTACAAGAAATTCAACTACCTGAATGGAAGTGGGAATGCATTACTATGGACTTCGTTGTTGGCTTGCCTGGAACCTCCAAGGGACATGACTCTATATGGGTCATAGTGGATAGATTGACAAAGTCTGCTCATTTTCTGGGAGCTAAGACCACATATTCTGCAGCTCAATATGCGCAGTTGTATGTAGATGAGATCATGAAACTACATGGAGTGCCAATTTCTATCATCTCAAATCGAGGAACTCAATTCACCTCAAGATTCTGGCAGAAGTTGCAAAAAGCGTTAGGAACACAACTAGATTTTAGTATGGCATTTCACCCTCAAATGGATGGCCAGTCTGAAAAAACAATGTAGATGCTCGAAGATATGCTAAGGATGTGTGTCTTAGATTTTGGCAGTAACTGGGATAAGTATTTACCCTTGATTGAACTCACCTACAATAATAGCTATCATTCATCCATCGGTATGGCGCCATATGTAGCATTGTATGGGAGAACATATCGTTCTCCGATTTGTTAGATTGAACCTAGAGACAAACATATAGAAATGCCAAAATTAATTAAGGAGACTACCGAAAAAGTACTATTAATTCAAGATCGACTAAAAATGGCTTTCAGTCGGCAAAAGAGTTATGCGGACCCTAAGCGAAAAGAAATCCAATTCGCCGTGGGAGATCACGTGTTCTTAAAGGTCTCTCTAATGAAAGAAGTTATGAGATTTGGCAAGAAAGGGAAATTATCAACTCGTTTCATTGGTCCTTTCAAAATCTTCGATAAGGTTGGAGAGGTGTCTTATAAACTTGTCCTGCCTCCAACTTTGGCATATGTGCACCCAATGTTCCACATCTCAATACTAAGGAAATACGTGTCAAACCCATCTCATGTTCTATTGCCCCTAGACATTACATTAGATGAACAACTATCCTATGAGGAGTCACCAATAGCTGTAGTGGATCAACAAGTAAAAAAGTTAAGAAATAAGGAGATACCCATGATTAAGGTTTAGTGGCGAAATCATGGGATAGATGAGTGCACATGGGAAGCAGAGGAAGAGATGCGACAGAAGCATCCTCAGTTTTTTAAGAGCAACTAGGTAAGGACTTAAATTCGAGGACGAATTTCTTTTAAGGGGGGAGAATGTAACAACCCACACCCACCCTTGGAATTTTCGTGATAAATTGCTTGATTTAGAACTATTAAGGTTAAGTGTGTGTTTTTGTGAAAATTAGTGATCTAAGTGATTGATGAGTATGTGGCATATAAATTAATTTTAATATGCATAATATGAGTTTCTATTATGAAATAAATGATTTACATGAAGTGCATTTGCATAAAAGAATTTATATTAAATAAAATGAATTTTCATGTATAAAGACAATTTTAAGCATAAAATGATTTTATGAGTATTTTAAAAGAATTTTTAAATAAATATTTTTGGGGAAAATATTACAGAAATAATAAGAAAAATATTCTTTTTAATTTTTAATTATAATCAGCCCAAAATTTAAATAAAAAGCCCAAATACTCAAAATCGCACTACATTAAAATCCTCCTAACCTAGTTCATTAAGGGTATTAGTGGAAATTTCACCCAAACCCTATTATATATTCTAAATTTCGGCCAGAATAGAGTTCTAGCAACCATCACCTTAATTTTTTTGTATCTTGGTAGAAAAATTCTCTCAAAATATTTCTCTCTACCAAAATTAATAAAACACCTTTCCGTTTCGTGATTCCTTGAACGTAATCGTAAGTTTTTCTTCTCTTTCAATTTCTAAATTGATTTCTATAAAATAAATTATGAGAAAATTATTTTGAACTGGTTGATTACTAATTTTTACAAATTTAATTCTATTTGGGTGAGTTTTTGGGAGAGAAAATCTATTTTCTACCGAAAAGACAATTCTTTCCGCGAGATTTCTCCAAAGGTGAATTTTATAACTTAAAATCACAATTTTTATGCATAAATATCACTAGGGGGAGGGGGGGGGGGGGGGGCGATTTGTGTATTTTTGTTTTCTAAACTGATTTTTGATTTGTTTTAATGGAAAATATTGGATTAAATAATATTTCTGCATATTTCTGTGATGATCGGAAAGTTTCAAAAAACAAAGGAGTTCAAGATTTTTGTGTTAGAACTTAGAAGTTAGAAAATTTGTTTACTAAATTGATATGTGGCCATCGATTTGAGTGAGGAAGTACTCTAATATAATATTTGTTTTGTTTAGATAAAAAATAATGATTTGAATCATGTGTCTGTTTAATACTGTAATGAACGAAAAGCGCGGAAAGCGCGAAAACTCATGATTTTTCACCTAAGCCTTTAAACTTGGAATTTCTTTGTATAAATACTATTTATGACTGCCGAATCATGTACGGATGTGTTCTAAACTAATATTTGCTATGATTGAATGAAAAATAATAGTTTAAACAACCTGTTTACATATTTTTGAAATGACCAAAAAATACCAAAAATAAGAAAACTCATGGTTTAGTGCTCTATAATTCAAAAGTTGAATTTTTATGTATAAACAACACCAAGTGTGGCCGATTCATATGGATTAAAATTCTAAGATGATTTTTGTTGTATTTATATGAAAAATCTTGGTTCAAATCATGTTTTTACATATTTCTGAAATAGACAAAAAGTGCAAAAAGAAAAAGAATTTAGTTTTTACTTTGGTGATGCATTCGACCTATATAAATATTTTTTTCCCAATGTTTAAAATTTTTATATGATGTGTTTTGATGATTATTGACATGTATGTATGTATAAAAAATGATAAAATTACATGTTAGTTGAAGTATGATCCTAGATATGCTTAGATGCATTTTGGTATACTTAAGGTATCTTAACCTTATATTGTGTTTAGAATGCAAATGTGGTTAAGAAATATGGAACTAGATGTTATGATGACTTGGTGATGAACACATGTTATGAGTTGATGAAGTCACTATTGAATAAAAAGGATCATAAGAGTTAAGCATGACACTTGAAAGGTTAATTGTTAAGTTGACATGTATGGAAGTGTAAAGTGAATTAAGATAATTGTTAAAGTGAATTGATATTGAGGTAATAATATTGTAATGACCTTAAAAAGGTATTGATGTGATTGTAATGTGTTGTCATGAGAGCCTATAAGGCCTAAGTATGCAAGACTTTTAAAGTCAACGTGTTTTGTGCAAGTGATGAGTACACCTATATGTGAACTCTAAGTGTATGTGTATGCTATATGTGCATGGGTAGTTATGGGATAGAAGCATCATAAGTTAATAAATATTAAGTATTAAATCAAATATTATATTAGAATTTGAGGAGCTTTATAAGTGCAAAGGGACTACGTATACTAGGAGAAAAGGAACGCCAAGGTGAGTAAACATCGTATTCATTCTACAAGTGTGAGTAAATGCCATGTTCATGTTATAAGCGTGAACAACATTATGTTGTGTTATAAGAATGTGATATATTATTATGTAAGCCCTTATGATCTTTGAAACCCAAGTTCTTTCTATTCTAAAATATTATTATATGAATTATTTGACAAGCTTAGGTTGCCAAGGGACATTCGGTCCAAAACTATTTTGGTTATCCAATGAGAATTTCTTGTGATTAACACCCCAACTTATATTCTTTCTAGAACTACACTATCATGGTATCTTTTGTTCAAAAGCTGAACCACTATTGTTATTAGAATACATGTTATTGTTGCCTTATGTGATACTGTTAATTGTGATTACCATTAGCTCTAGCTATGGTACTTTTTACCCTTTATGCAGAATCCTCATGCTAATATGGGTAATCATCGGAACCTGTGCATAGGGTCTTAACCCAATGGATAGGGGTTGTGTATCCACCTCAGCTAGAAGGGACGGTTCTAGCCGTGGAGCCTGATCAGCTTCATGTCTTATAAGTGATAGGAGTTGGAATTTGGTGTAAGGCCACCTCTCTTTTATAAGTTCGAGTGATAGAGCAATAGCGTTCACTCTTTATAACTTATAAGTGTGATTTTTGCAAACTTGCCCAAATTGAACCTTTGCTAAATTGCAACTTGATTCATGAATTATTAAATCATGAACTATGTGTATAAGCCATGTGTTTCCTTTTCAAAAGAATATGTAATAATGTATGTACCTTATCGTTTACTTATTGAGATCATCTATCTCACCCCTTTTTCCTTGTGTAGTTCCAGGTGAGCAAATGTGAGGAGTCAAGGTGACAGCTCAAGCATTCTACTTCGCTTGGGGAATTCCTTGTCCAAGTTATCAATAATACTAATTTATGAAGTCTTGTCATTAGATGCTCCGGGAATGTTGATTGATACTTATTAATATATATTGTTTTTCTTATGGATTTTATATGTAATGATTTATTTTAGACTTCTGCAATTAAAGGTATTCATCTAAATGTTTTAAATGAGTTATTGTAAGAGGTTTGGTAAGATCCTAGGCATGATTTGTTCATAAGTAAGTGGGTTCTACGTCATGGGTGACCTTATGTCTCCCTATGTTCTAGGACCATCATATCTCTAAGGTTGGGATGTGACACAAAATTAGTAACAAGTATATATATAGTGTGTCTTGATCTTAAAAGTAACAAGTTAGTACTACAATGAACAAGATAAGCTAAATTTAAACTAATGTCCTAACAAGGAAGTGATTTATGTGTAATTGAAATGCAAATGTGTAGAATGTAAAGACAAAGACAAGGATAATGTCTAAGAGTGCAAGGAGCACCACTCGCATCAAAGTTAAATATAAATAGGAGCAAAGGAGTCCAAGGTGAGTACTTAATAATATGATATAATCATGCCCTATTGCTTGCAACCATTGCTTGAATTACCATTCCTTGACATATATTGAAATGACATTTGATATATGGTTGCCTATCAATTATTGAATCCTTTGGAAAACCATATCTTCCTTATATGATATTGACCAAGATAAGCCTATTGCTTTAGTCCTATATATTGCTCAATGATGTGAATAATTAAAATGCCAAATTGCCCTCCATTGAATCCCTATTATAGACTTCAGATATATCTTTCATTGAAACCCATGAATAAGCAAAAATCCTCTTTGGTGTGAGGAAGTACACTGGACCTTTTGCACTTGGTATAAGGCTGTGGGTAGGGTGAGAGTACCCAACCTCTTTTGGGGGGAATGCCTAACCATAAAACCTGATTAGTCTAACATAATGTGATGTATGTGAGTGAGCAAGACTTAGACTGCCACTCTTGAAATTATGTGTGGGAAGCATTCCACTTCTAAGAAAATATTATTTCTGCTAAAGATGTTGTTTCCATCTCAAATGGGGAATTGAATCATAATGACAACATTGATTGCATTTGCTCTATTGCCATAAAGAGCCCTTCCTAATAATGGTCCTTGTACTCACATATATATTATATTATTATATACTCACTAAGCTTTGTCTTACCCTTCAGTTGTCTAAATTTTTCAGGCAAGATTGACAAGTCAACAAGGTAAATTCCAAGCCATATTCTTCTTCTTGGAAGTTGCTCTGGTAATTTCCAGTGTTGTGACTGTTGACTATGAAGATCATTATTTTAGAGCTCCATGGTTACCGAAGGTTTAACACTAATATGTTATAGGGTGTATACATAATATGAATTGTATTGTAATTATTATTATAATAATGTATGAATTAATGAACATTTGGTTGATGGTATGAATTACAACTTTAGAAATTTTACAAGTTGTGTTTGTAAATGGTATTATAAGTTAACTACCAAAATGATAAGCAAGTAATGGGTAACAAAGAAAGATAATTAGGTTACGATCTTAGGATAAGGTTCTACATGATGAATGGTAAATGATTATAAGTTAAATGTGGTTCTATGAGTTTAGGTGACTTTATGTCTCTTTATGCCTTAAGACTGTCATGGCTTAATAAATGGGTCATGACAAAGATGATATCAAAGTAAAGGTTTAAGTTTGCTTTAGACTTTATAAATACTATGGGTTATATGTTAAACCATGGAGCATAAGAATTCCTTCTTATCATTTGAAGTATATCGTTAAGTCTAGATCCGCATTACTTATAAGAGTTTAAGTCCTTAGTATAATGTATGATATGCACATAATGACTATGAAAAAGAAAATAATAATGTTGTTTGAATTATATATGTGACCGAGCTATATGTTATGAAAATGAGATGATATGGATAAAATGTGCATAAAAGAAAAATGATTAATTATGTGAAGAAGTATCCAAATGAAAATGTATATGTGCCTTATTAGGAATAAATTTCCTACTATAGTTGACTGTCAATTATCGATATGGCTCAGTGAAGGTATATTAAATCCTTTGTGTCTATGATGTATGCACACAACAACTGTTAGCTAAATGCCATTAGGTGAAAACCTAAATGTGATTTCATGAAAAATTCATAAAATATGAATAATGATACTAATATGTTTATCCTTACATATACTATAGTATATGCAATGTTTAGGATATGGAATATCCTAAGACAAGTCATATAATGATAGTGAGAGAGACTTTGCATATCTATAAGATTGAATTATGAACGGACAGATTTTAAGTATAAAAAATGTTATATATGTACACATAGTAAGAACTTTAAATTGAGAAATAAGTGATACAATATTATAGTTCCTTTGTATCTACATAAAATGTGACTATTATATGAAAGTTGGGATGATGATGTTTGAATTGCTCTTTGAAATCCTAATATTAGAAAGGATTGAAATAAAGCCCATAATAGAACCAAACATAATAGCCCAAAAGATTTAAAAGATTTAAAAGTGTATTAAAAAAAAACTTTAAAGCCTCTAAAATAGATTTAAAAGATTGAATTTGGGCCTAAAAGTGGACGGTGTCAAGTAAACTCTAACATAATTATAAATCTCTAAATGAGCTTCGATTTGATAAGTTATAGGCCTCGTAATTCATCCGTAGCTGAGAGTTATGGCATCCTAAAGTTGGACTGTGTGGAAGACTTATTCTTCTGTCGGTTAGACTGTCGCGGTTACGAATGAAGTCACGAAATGTATTGTATCTCGAGGTCCAAATATAGTGCCATGAACCCTAATGAGTCATAACTAAGTTAGGTTACCAAATATGATAAGTTTAAAACCCAAACATTGGAAAAAGATGGGAAGCCGCGGGTGATTACACAAATGAGATTCTAGCCGTGTGATAAGAGCAAATTAGAAATTCATCTAGTAGCCTCCCACGAGATGGAGGCATGGCTGAGGTTTCACATATGGGAAGTTACATTCCTGGCTGTGTTGGAGCTTGCACTTAGCTTTCAAAAATTTGTGAAATTTTTTCTTGTGATCATCTTTGCCTTTATATGTTTTGCCCTTTTTCCTATTTGAACTATTGTTATCAAACATTGAGGTGCATCTTGAATCTTTAATCTATTGAAAAAATTCATTCTTGTACTCTTGAAATCGTGGCTAAATTATGCTACCTAGCGCTATCGTGAATTTTTTCATTTGTGTTCTTGTAATGAGACTATTGAGAAGGTAAATTGGATCCTAGTATTATATGTTTCTTTGACTGTGTTATGAAAAGTATCTAAGAGTTAATGAATTCGTTAATGATATGTGTAAACAAATTGTTAAATGATATATGAAATAGTTGAATAATATGTCTATAGGAAATTGTTAAAGGTTATGAACCATTAAGGTTATAAAACAAAAGATAATATTCAACAGTAGGCAAGTGGGACTACAAATGGTTCATATAGATATTACATATTGATATATATGTGAGATGGGCTAAAGAAGGTATTTTTGAATTTGTGGTCTAGATGCCACCTTATAGAATTTCATATATCAAGTATAGTCAAAGGAAGAATATTAATCTAGTATGATTTAAAGGAAGATCACTTCATATTCAAAGAAGGAAGTGATCAATCGTGTATGTGTTAAGGTAACTTGTAAGAAAGGCAATTACGTATGTGATAGAAAAGTTCTTAAAATCACTAAGAGAATAAAGTTGTGAGGTCAGTAAAGGACCAAAGTAGAATATGATTGATGTTGGATCATTCTACAAGAAAGAAGTATGAAATTAACAATTACAAGAAGGCATATATGATTAAGAGATAGCCTTTAAAAAGAACATAAGGAACTAACTATGGTTTGACTTGAAAAGGATAAGTCTAAGCTAAAAACAGATGGGTGTAAAAACATGGATTGATTTTGGATAAAACACCTTATATCGAGAATGAGTTAACAATGGGAGAAATACCTGTAAAATAAGAAAGATATGAAATTGGAGGATTATATTAAATATAAAAATAACTTGAATAAGGATAAGCAAAGTAATTGAGATGTGGAAAGGTAAAAATAGTAAATGATAAGAGAAAGAGTATATAAGGAAATACCAGAATATATGAAGTATAGAATTAAAACAAGCTAAAAGAAATAAAAGTTATGACATAAAAGGAGCTTATGAGGTCGACTGATTAGACAAATCCCATATAAGAGAAGTATTCTATGATGAAATTGAATTAATAATGAGATAGAATTGAATAAGTTAAGATAAATACCATAAGAAATGGTAAGCTTTGAAAGTAACTCAATGAATAAAGGGTGAGATGGATTAAGTTTTAAGATGGAAAATATAGAAAATTTTAAGGCAAAGGAAATTATAAGTGCTAAAGAGAATGTAATATAAGGAATAAGATAATATCGATAAAGGACTTTATTGATAAGGATAAGATTATAGAAAGGTAAGTAGAGAAAAGTTATAGGGACAAGTGAATGATATGAAAAGTTTATCTCAAATAGGATGAATACTTGAATATGGAAAGAAAAAATTAGCCAATAAGGTGTTGCAATTGGGAATAGTCCTAGTGAATTATTTATTTGATGCAATATAGTCGATTGGATATAATGATGTTATTAATGTTGAGTAAAAACAAGAAGTGTAAATGTTTACGAGTGATACAAAATTTAAATAGCATGAGAGATATATGAGTATGAAAGAATAGTATTGATGGAATTTTATCGAGAATGGTGTATGTACCAAATGAATTAGACTTCGAAATAAAGAGAATATGAAATTGTTAAGAAATGAGTGATTTGATGCAAAGTGTATAAAGAGATATGCAATATGCCATGTGAAATCCTTAAGAAGAATATGACTTGTAGAAATATGAATATTATATTTAAAGCTATAATTATCACTCTAGTGAGGAACACTAGGAAGTGGAAAGATTTCCCTATAGTGAGAGGATGACTTAAAATGTTAATGTGAATGTTAAGTTCTACTATAAAAAATAAATGGTATCTACTCAATGGGGACAAGGCCTCTTAACAGGAAAGTAAATGAGATATGCCATTAGGTATGGAAGACTAGAGATGAGAAAAAAAAATCTGCTAGATAAGAGATAATGTGATGAAACAGGATGGTCAAGGAAACAGATGCCCCTCCTATAATGCTATAGTAGCAATCGAAATATCCAAAGATGAAGGAGCTTACCCAAATTCTTACACCTTATGATATATTGAAGCAAGTTAAACAATATGAACTATTTTATAAGGAACTTAATATCCAAAGGAATTACTAAGCGAATATAGCTTTTTGTTTAAAGGTCTATAAAGGCAATGACATAGTTATGCCATGGATGCCTTAATAGATGCCCTTAAAGGCCACTTGACTATTAACAACATAAGGTTGATGGTACTAGTTTCCTAAGGATCATTCTTAGAAATAAAGAAAGTAGCTCTGTGCAGAGAATGATATACTTAAATGCAAAAAAATGAAAGGTATTTCAAGGTAACCATAGTTCAAATAAAGGTTTGTGGTTAACGTGGATATGAGAAAAGGAAAGTTGACATAAGTCTAATAATAGAGATGTTTAAATTTATTAAAAAATGAAGTGTGAAAGGAGGATAAGGAATATCATCTAAGTATAAAAAAAAATTCATGGAGCATAGAGGGGCCATAAATTTGAATAATAAAAAATAAGATTCAGATAATTATGTTAGAATATACCAAAGGATCACATTTATAGAGTGAAATTGTATTTCTCTATTGTACTTATCGAAACATAAGTCAGGAACTAGAAAGAAAAATGACTAATAGCTTAATAATAAAATAGAGGAAACTAGTAAAGAAGAAAGAAATGCATAAGTATGAATGTCAATAAGAATTAACATTGAAGTGTATGACATGTACAATGATTAAGTTTGATTAGATACATCATAAGACGTACTTGAGAATTTAAAAGAATATACATGCCTTATTGAGCTCAATAGGATGACCTTACTGAGGAATAAAAGAATCTTCTTAGGAAGAGGAAAGGGAAAATCAAACAATAGGATACAAGGAACTAAAAAGGTGTTGGATTAGAATAGTAATATAATTACATGAGATTTATTATGACAAATTTACTAAATAAAGTAAAAAGACAGAGTAGAGTGTGAGATGGTTACTTAACAGTAGATATCTTGTCACCGAAGTGCTTTAGTGATAATACAATCTTTGAAGTCAAAGAAGCTTTAAAATTTTTCTAAATAGATGCATCAATCCCATTTGTGAATTGGTTAGTAAAAATTGATCCTTCCTTGTTGTGGGAGTGTATAGACCCCTTCATATGATAATGTGCAACAAGGTCTATTAATAAGAAATTAGAAATAACTGCCTAAAAAAGGATTTTGATTAAAGAGAGATGAAGCACAATTATTGTTAAAGCATTTTATGAAAGGTTGAAGGGTATAAGCTAAATACAAGACTCAAGGAACAAGAAATTGCAATTGATGAGAATAAGGAAAAAGTGAAAAGGAATCAAGTTCTAAATTTTAATTTCAAAATAATACTCATAAGTGAAGAAATGACACAAAGATGAATTATGCATATAAGGAAATAACTGTAAATTCGACTCCATGAATATGAATGTGAACACATATATAAGAGCAAGTATGAGAATGACTAGAATATGGAACTTTAAAGTAGTTGAGAAAATTAGTAATAATAAAGAATCTAAGAATATCCATTTGTTGATTTGAGATTCTAAAGAATTATAAAGATTTGATGTAAAATTATATAATTGGTATATGGAGATAAGACATATAAGCTAATGAAAGATTAAGGCGAGCTTTGTTATGTTTTTTATTCGTAAATAACTATACATATACTGTATGGTTATTACATGTTCAAAAGATGATAAAATGACTGAAGTTGTAGAAAAAGCTTTAACAAAGGATCAATTAACAAAAAGTTTGGTTTGATAAAATAAGTAAATAATCCTTTATAGACATATATGATTAAGGATTGATGAAATATAAAAGAAATCCTTCAATAGTAAGCGAGAAGAGAAGTAATGGAAATAATTTGTTTAAAGTATTGATACTGGTAAATTGTAAGGAATATTAAGAGTGATCATAACCACCAGATATGGGATTACAATATTTTAAGTTACTTTTCTAAAGGTTTACAAAGAAATGATAAGATCTCTATATGTTGCTTTAAGAATTTTTAAGTTATGATGAGTTGACATGAAGAAATAGACTTATAGTATGCAAAATGAGAAAGGAAATATTACATATTTGATGGATTAGAAAATCAATATAACATCGATTTCATAATAAATCTTATAATATAAAAATTGTTATTAAAGAGGGCTCATCAGAGAAATTGGAATAAGAAAGATAGCGAAGAAATGATCGAAAATCCATGGAGATAATAAATGTATACGAGAAATCAACTGAGACATGTAGCCTAAGTATTGTCAATTGTTTTATGAACCAAAAGTATTTGTTTTGAAAATTTGAGGATGAATTTTCTAAACGGGGATAGAATGTAACACCCAAAGTTTCCCTAACCTATTAGAGTTAGCAATTGAGGCACCATAATGTTCATGTATTGTGCTATTTAAAGCCCTCCTAGCACAGAAAGAACCATAAGAACATCATAAGAAGCAAATTCTAAATGAATAATGTGACAATGAGTGAAGAATGTAATTGATTTCAATAAGCACTTTTATGATAAAATGGAAGTCAAACCAAGTTTGACATAATGTGCCAATGTTAATAATAAATTATTTGAAATGTGAATCTAAAGTGCTAGTGAATGGGCACTAGCATCTCCTAAATCATTAGGAGATAATAATAGTGACATGAAAAGTTGATTTCAATTAAAGTTACAATAGTACAATAAAAGTCAAACTTAGTTTGACCAAATGAGTCTATATGACTTACATATATGAACAATGCTAATGAAAGGCTAGAAAATGTGTACTATAGAGTGAACAAGATTTATCTAGCAATGTCTAGAGTGTATAGTGATATTGGAAGGTAGAAATATGTATATTAAAGTGAAGGAAATGAAATGAGAAATGTATTAAGTACCGAGCTTAAAACGTGCATATAAGGATTCATTAATAGGCTTTTGGATTGAAAAGTCCAAGCCTATTGAATGGCTAGCCCATAAGGCCCAAGGTGGATGAACATACGCTTAACTAGAGTTAGAAATAGATAACCAAAATTAGGTTTGAAGTAAGAAAAGCTAGCCATTTATTAACTTGGAAGCCACCATTTTTGACTTGGTTAATTCCTTTTCCAACTTGAATTCTCCCTTCATCCACACCAAAGTCTACATTCATTTTTTCTAGTTCCAAAACCATATGATGAACATCATAATTGTAGAGAAAATCCTAGCCATCCAACTTGATCAAATCATAGCATCCATCAAGATTAAATCTTAGCCATTGGATCAAGCTTGATCAAATCTTCGCCATCCAACCCATCATATATATATGCAAATTTTATGTTGTAAACATCATTTTTCCTATCTCTACACCAAAGTTCCACCATAACAAAAGAAGCTCTCTCTTTACACCAATAGCAATAAGAACCTTGGCAAACTAAAGCTAACCAAGGTGAGAAATCTTGTTCATCTTCTCTTTTCTATGTTCTAAGGTTGATTTTAGTATTTTAGTTGCATAAAATCCTTCTTACACCATAAGGAAAAATTCAACCATAATTGTGAATGATCAAGAAAGTGTTCTAAATTCTAATTGGATACATCTATAGTTGCTTTAGATGAAGAACAATGATTTAGAAGTGTTAAAATGAATTAGGAAAGCTTGATTCAAGACTTGAAAGTCTCAATAACATGAATTTAGTCTAAAAGGGAAATTGATGTTCTAATGCTAGATATTGGCAATTGAATGATCATATAGGTTTTGTGTTAAGCTAATTTCATAATTCCATGATCAATTTGAAGTTTAGATAAGGAATTAATAGTTTTCTCTAAATTCTAAGGTTTATGGAAAAATTGGGGATTTTAAGAATTGAACTTGAATTCATGAAATTGAATGGAAAATTAAGCTCAAGAATGGTGTAACATGATTTGGATAATGTTAATTTTGAAATTCAATTGATAGAAGTGATTTTCCCCAAAGTTAATGAACTAGGTTCATTTATGGAATTAAATGGTGAAAGTAGAATTAATTCCATTTAATATTAAAAATTATTTAAATTGATTTTACTCACGGTTGAAATTTGAGATTGGAAGGAAAGGAATGATCATTCCTTAAGTGAATACTTTTAACTATTTGAAAGATAATTAAGGAAAAGTGTTAAAATTAGTAACAAGTACATGTATAATGTGTCTTGATCTTAAAAGTAACGAGTTAGTACTACAATGAACAAGATAAGCAAAATTTAAACTAATGTCCTAACAAGGAAGTGATTGATGTGTAATTGAAATACAAATGTGTAGAATCTAAAAACAAGGACAAGGATAATGTCTAAGAGTGCAAGAAGCACCACTCGCATCAAAGTTAAATGTAAATAGGAGCAAAGGAGTCCAAGGTGAGTATTTAACAATATGATATAATCATGCCATATTGCTTGCAACTATTGCTTGAATTACCATTCTTTGATATGTTTTGAAATGACATTTGATATATGGTTGCCTATCGATTATTGAATCCTTTGGAAATCCATATCTTCCTTATATGATATTGACTATTATGAGCCTATCTTTGGTCCTATGTATTGCTCAATGATGAGAATAATTAAAATGCCAACCTACCTTTCATTGAATCCCTATTGTAGACTTCGGATATATCTTTCATTGAAACCCATTAATAAGCAGAAATCCATTTTGGTGTAAGTAAATACACCGGATCTTATGCACTTGGTATAAGCCTTCAGGTAGGGCGAGAGTACCCAACTTTTGTTGGGGGGAAAGCCTAACCGTAAGACCTAATTAGTCTTATGTAATGTGATGCATGTGAGTGAGCAAGGCTTAGGCTGCCAAATTTATATGTGTGGGAAGCATTCAGCTTTCAAGAAAATATTATTTCTGCTAAAGATGTTGTTTTTATCTCAAATGAGGAATTGAATCACAATGACAACATTGATTGCATTTGCTCCATTGTCATAAAGAGCCCTTCCTAATAATGGTCCTTGTACTCACATATATATTGTATTATTATGTACTCACTGAGCTTTGTCTCACCCTTTAGTCGTCTAAATTTTTTAGGCAAGGTTGACGAGTGTGAGTTCTTGCCCGAGCACTGTCCTGGTCCGCTAGAGGGAACCAGGATGCTCATTCAAGTTTAGACTCACGATGAAATCCTCGGGTTCAGATTTGGTTGATTTTGAAAATGATTTTTGGGAGTCGCCACCCTAATTTATTTTTCAATGGAAAAATTAAGGAAAACTCCAGTTGACTTCAATTCATTAATTTTTTAATTAATTTGCCCATGGATAAAATCACTAGCCTTGAACCAAGTTAAGCTTGGGGACTAGGTTTTTGATTTTAAATAATCAAAATTTGGCTCTTAAATTTAATTTGACTTTGAAAAATTAATTTCATGAATGACAAATATTATAAGATGATAATTGTAAATAAGATGCATGAATATGACATGAGTGTAAGGAGAAAAATAAAATATCCACAAATTACATTAAACAAAAGGGGAAAGGAAATCGATTGGGAATTGGATTTGAGGTTTGGATTTAGATTCCAAATGTGCCTACGTACCCCATTGAATGGGGATCAAAAATCCACATAGTTCATTCCACGATTAAGTGGAGGGTTTTAGGAGTTGATCAGATTGATTTTAGTTTGAGTGTTTTGAAAGTGAGGAAAAAAGTTGATATCTTTACTTTTGGTGGGCGGAGGGTTTTACCGGACCAAAGTTTGGTTTTATTGGAACCGGGTGATTAGGTGGTTTGGAAGATTAATTAATTAATTAAAATGATTAATTAACTAATTAATATGATGAAATGGATTGATTGATAGATTAATTAATTAAAATGATTAATTAATTAATTTGGATGAATGGTGGATTAAGAAAAAGGATTAATTTGATTTTTAAAAAAAGAATGATTTTTGAAAAAAAGAGTGATCAATTAATTAATTAATTAATTGAGTGATTAATTAAAAAAGAGTTTTAATTAATTAAAAAGATTAATTAACTTGATTAGGGTGAGGTAATTAATTAATTAAAAAGATTAATTAATTAATTAGAGAGTGATTGGTGGGAGAAGAAGAGAGGAATTTGAAGATAACAATATACTCAAATTCAAGAGGTGTGGAGAAATGAGAAGTTGAGGGGGGTATTTATAGGAAAAGTGAGTGAGGGTAGTTTAGGTAATGAAAATGTGAAAAGTCCATAAGGGATAGGGCTAGAAATGGCTAAAAATAGGATTTAAAGGAGTAAAAGGGTCATTTTTTGCGTAGGTGGGGCCTACGGGGTGGTTAAAAGGTTGCAGAATATGGTGTGGTGCTGCACCAGGCCTGTGCGGTGCCGCATCAGGGTTATGTGGCATGCTTGTGAAATGCCATGTGTCACCCTGGCACATTTTTTGAGAAATTTTTTTAGAGATTGGTTGTTGGTATGGAGTTTGAGAAATTTAGATGTCTGGTGGCAATGCAATTGAAGGCTAAAAAATTAGCGTCCCTGAACCCTCGCCTGCTAACTGTTTAATGGGACCACCATAACGGCTTCGTATAGTGCATTAAACTCAGCAAGTGCTAAGGCTACAGTTGGATGATGAGGGTGCAAAATTGAGGGTTCACAATTGCCCTCTCATCAAAATTAGCTTTGAATAAAAGGTGATTTTGATGATTGTGAACATTGGGAAGAGGTATCATGTCAGACTCTGGGCTTGTGTGTTCTTATCATGTCCTTTGGAAGGAGGCCCTTTAAGATGAATGTGATTTTATCAATGGCTATCAGTTCAGCCTTGACGTTGGATGTGAGAATGGTCTTAGTGAGTTTTAATTTAGACTATCTACTCGGCCCTAATGTTAGAAGACAAAGAAGGTTTGGTAAATTTTGATCAAGGTTATCTGTTCAACCTTAATGGTGGAGATAAAGAAGGTTTGGTGAATTTCAATCAAAGCTATCTATCTGGCCTTAATGTTAGAGGACAAAGAAGGTTTGGTGAGTTTCAATCAAGGCTATCTATTCGGCCTTAATGTTGGAGATAAGGAAAGCTTGGTGAATTTCAATCAAGGCTATCTGTCTGGCCTTAATATTGGAGATAAAGAAGGCTTGGTGAATTTCAATAAAGGCTATTTGTTAGGCCTTGGGGTAAATCTCAATCAAGGCTATCTGTTTGGCCTTAATGCTAGAGGTAAATATGATTTGGGGTAAATCTCAATTAAGGCTATTTGTCCGGCCTTAATGTTGGAGGTAAAGAAGATTTGGGTAAATCTCAATCAAGGCTATCTGTTTGGCCTTAATGCTAGAGGTAAAGAAGATTTGGATAAATATCAATCAAGGCTATCTGTCCGGCCTTAATGTTAGAGGTAAAGAAGATTTGGGTAAATATCAATCAAGGCCATCTGTCCAGCCTTAATATTGAAGGTAAAGAAGATTTGGGTAAATCTCAATCAAGGATATCTATTTGGCCTTAATGTTAGAGATAAAAAAGATTTGGGGAATATTAGAGATAAAAAAGATTTGGGGGAAATCTCAATCAAGGCTATCTATCTGGCCTTAATGTTAGAGGTAAAGAAGATTTGGGTAAATATCAATCAAGGCTATCTGTCCAACCTTAATGTTAGAGGTAAAGAAGATTTGGGTAAATCTCAGTCAAGGCTATCTGTTTGGCCTTAATGCTAGAGGTAAAGATGATTCAGGATAAATCTCAATCAAGGCTATCTGTCCAGTCTTAATGTTAGGTAAATCTCAATCAAAACTATATGTTTTGCCTTAAAGACACACTGGTCAACTTTAGGAGGTGTCGATCAGCATTGAGGAAGTACTAGTCAGCTTTAAGAGATTTCAGTGAGGCTATTGGTTTAGCTTATGCATGATGATGTATGATTGCAGATGATTGCATAGGTGCTAATGCACAGATGATGCATGCACGTTTCAGAATTCATGGATCTTTTACCTAACTTCTATGCCATACATGATTTATGGTACTGCCTATAATGAATGGTTGCATGGATGCAGGAGGGTGGATTCACGTATTTACTTTATGAATGCAATTTTGTATGTGACTTTTGTGTCCATAGAGCCATGTATTTATAGACTGAAATACTTAACAAGGTTGAGGAATTTGACTTGGGTTGGTATAGAATAGTTGCCATGGTGGCATTATGAGGAGATTGAGATTTTTCTGAGGGCTTGCTTTAGGTTTTGAAATTTGGTGGCCCATGTTTTCTATTTTGGTGTTGCTAAAGAGGAGTCATGTCCCACCTTTGGGAAGTTCAATACTATGGCTTGACTACAATCCGGAGATAGCTCTGGTAGTGCCAAAGCTTAGAGTTTGGCATCTCCTGGATTGAGAAAAATTTGTCTATTCTTACCCTTTCTACTTTGGGTGCTTTATGGGTGTCTGGCTTTGGGTTTTGGATTAAGTGTGGCTGATGGACCATTTTTGGGTGGTAGCCCCTACTTTTCAGTTTGCACATGCTTTATTGAGACTTGGTCAGAGATCATAGAGGATGGTTACTTGTAGCTTGCCTTCGGAGGACACATTTTTAGCATTGTCAATGGTAAAAGATTAGATCTCTCCTAACTGGGGGCCATGGGTATTGAGTGCTTTTGACTGTTGAGCTTGGTTTTAATAACTTTCCATTAGGGGATAAGGGTTTTGAGGCAGATGAGATAGACTCAGGATGTGCCCCTAGTTTTTTTTTTCTTTTTAGAGTCTGTGCAGATCATAACTCTCATTGCCAAAGCTATTAGGTGATGGCTGGTTCAGGAGTTATCATGTTGTTTATTTAAGGACTTCACTTGGGACCACAGAAAGGTATGAAGAGCCACTAGTAGCAAGAGGACTGTAATACAAATAGAGAGGGTGACTCGATCTTTGAAGGAGACTCGAGGATCTACTGGAAGTGCGACATCACGTGTTGCAATAGTGACTCAAACTATGGTGGTGGTAACAAAGGAGATTGCGACTGCTTTGAGAATAAGATGACACTACATTGGAGGTTCAGAGAAGGACTACTGTAGTTAAGGTAGAGAGGAGGACTGCATCTTTTAAATTACAGAGGAGGATTTTTGGGAATAGTTTCAGAACTGTTGGTACTCAAAAGAGGGTTTTTGATACTGTTATGGTGAACAATTCTAATTCTACTGGTACCTCTACTATTATGGCAAAAGGAGCTATAGAGATCTAGAGGAGTGGTGTGCCCATTTAAGAAGATTATGGTAAACTTTGATTCTGATGAGGATATGAGAGATGCGCATCCTAGGAGATAGAGGAGGACTGACTAGACCATGACTTCAGGCATGACTTTTTTTTTGCTTTTTGTTTAAAATGATTGCAAATTGACAAGACTACGAAACAGGATAAGCCATAAGCGACATTGAAAGGGCTATCCTTTTTGTCATGATGATGGGCTTGCATTTTGCAAAACTTGATCATTATTAAATGAGATATCTTTTATTTTTGCTCTAATTTCTGCCTAAGTCACCTTTTCGGGTTTTTAGCTTAGCAAGCATTCTTTTCTTCTTCTTTTTTTTCTTCTTCTTTTTTTTCTCTTTTTTTTTCTTTTTGTTTAGGCAAAAGAATTAAGTGAATATAGTACTAGGCATAAAAAAATGAGAATGCGATACAAACAAAATATTTTGTATGATGATTTGGACTGCACCAGAGATGGGCTGCCTATGTATCCCTTACTCACTTTTCTATCATTAATTTTTCTCATTTTTTAGGGAGAATCAGGTCCACATAGTTCTGATTACATATGCATGAAAAATAAAAATGAAATGCAGATGTTATTTTCAGATGATGTATCATTTCAGCTGATTCGGATTGCTAGGATGGGAGAATTCACTTCTGCCCATGTCTATGAAGATGGTGCCTCTATCAGATAGAATCTTCTTGAGCATGTACCATCCAATCTAATTCAGTTTGAACTTCCTCTTGGATCATAAATAAGGGCTTGGATTTCTTCCAGAACTGGATTTCCTTCTCGCAAACCCTTGTCTCTCACCTTTTAGTTAAAATGCTCGGCTAGTCTCCATTAATAACCTTGAATTTGTACAGAGCATCGATTCTCTTTTCCTTGATGGCATTCAGCTGGTCATGATACATTTCGATCTATTCTATCTTCATTCTCTGCAGCTTCTCCTTGTGTGTGTAGGTCGGGATCTCATGAACTGCAATGCTTGGACCATCCCTACCTTTTCTTGTATAGAACAGTCCATGAGCTTTTTTACTACTGCTATGCAAATGCTATGTATGCAATTTTGGATTTTTTTTGTGCCATAATTGATTGATCCTTTTGCCTTTTTCATCATTTTTTTT
Organism: Reutealis trisperma; assembly: GCA_947687605.1. Taxonomy (NCBI): domain Eukaryota; kingdom Viridiplantae; phylum Streptophyta; class Magnoliopsida; order Malpighiales; family Euphorbiaceae; genus Reutealis; species Reutealis trisperma. Next base: position 15,743 of record CANTUT010001804.1, on the reverse strand, counting down.
GTATTTTTTATATTTTTGATTTTTTTTGTTCTTTCTTTTTTCTCTCTCTTTTTTATATTTTTTAAGATGTCCTATATAAATATGAATTACAAAAAAATTAAAGCAAATCAAAAAGTTCAAACTTTTATTACTGATGAAAGTCCCATTATGAGTACATTGAAGGATAAGCCTAGAAGGTAAAGTACCTACTCAGAAGGACAAGATCTGACAGACTCAAATTTTAAGAAAAATTTAATAGAAAACAGACTCAAAAGACTTAGACATAGACTCGGACTCAGACGTGGACTCAGTAGACTCGAAAGACTTAGACAAGGGCACAGTATCGCTAGCGCTCTTCTCAAAATACCAGTTATTGGGTTAAGTTTGAGATGGTCGGGTGAGCTCGGTGATGCTAGACTTTGGGTTTGGCAGCAATGATGTCTCCACTGTTAATGAGATCTTAGATTTTATGCTTTAGAGCCTTGCATGCATCAGTTTTATGCCCTGGCCCTTGATGATAGTCGTAGTGCTCATTGGTGTTATAACCTTTGGGCAAGGGGTTTGGAGGAGGTCGTGGTTCTAAGGGCTTAACCAGATTAGCCTCTAAGGCTTTTTTGTAAATGATGCTAAGGGGCATGCCTAGCTCAGAAAAAGTTCTGATTTCCAACCTCATTGGCTGATGATAAGAGATAGCATTTACCTCCCCTTCTCCTTTGGTAGTGGAGTTAGTGGTGTAATTATTATTCTTATGATACCTCGAATTAGAGGATTCATTTTTTATTCATCCTGATTGACTCAAATCCTTAATCTTGGTGGCAGTGGCAATGAGAGCTTTGAAACTATGGAGGTACTGTGTTTGCAGATGAGCCTGATATTGGGGGAGGAGGTTCTTAATGATGATGTCAATTTGTTCTACTTCAGATGGACAGTTCACCATTTGAGCCACTTTTGTCCTCTACCTTATAAGGAATGCAGTGAAGGATTCTTTTAGCCCTTGTTTAATGGTTTCCAAATCTCGATGGGTGACATCCACTTTGATGTTGTAGTAGTATTGCTTGATAAATGCATTACATATGTCATCCCAAGTCTTCTTGTGATTGTGGTTGAGATCTAGTAACTACTTAATAGCAGTTCCAGTCAAGGACTATTGGAATAATTGAGTAAGGAGCTCATCATCCACACTAAAAGGTCTCATTACGCCCATATACATTTCAAGGTGAGTTTTGGGGTATGTGGTGCCATTAAACTTGTCCATAACTGGCATCTTAAATTTTAGAGGAACCCATGCATTTAGGAAGAGAGCTAAGGAGTTGGCATCTATCATGTCTTTGTGCTTTTTTACATTCTTGAGTGTTTTCTCTATGGCCTCAATTTTCTCCATCAATTTCTTAGCTTCAGGAAAGCTAGAAAAATCTCCACTTTGAAAAGGATTCATAGTGGGAGAGGGAGTGGTTGTGTTCAAGTCCATGGCAGGAGAGGTTGGAGCTTCAAGTGCTTTCCCTTTATCAGTGAGATCGATAATAGGGGAAGTAAGAGCAGGGATATGGCTAGTCCCGGCTTAGGTAGATGCAGGCTCAACAAAAGTAGAAGGGGGAGTGACAGTGGCATTAGTCATCTCCTTGACCTCATTGATAATCGACTGGCGTTGGGAGTTGAGGGCATCAATAAAGGTGGCAGACTGGGCATTGAGAGCATTGGTAAAGGTGTCAGCTCGGATTTTAAGGGCGGTGGTAAGTGCAGTTTGGAATGTTTCCTCTTGTTTCTTGAGGAGGCTAGTGAAGAAAGTGCTCATGGCATCTTAGTTAAAGTTGAAGGTGTTAGCCATTGGTACCTTTAAAAAGAAAATAGAAAAAAGGGGTAAGAATACAAAATTATGAAGGAAAAAATGGCATGAATGTGAGGTGTGTCAGGAAAAATGATTCCTTCCACATAGTTGGTCACTGGGTTTGCATGTTGATAGGGTGAGTGTGTGAGGTGTTTTAGGGTAATGGACCATCGGTTTGGGTTTTTGAGGTGTTTAAGGATTTACCTTGTTGAGCTTCTGACGTTATGTTTGCATGATCATGACGTGATGCATGCCGAAAAAGGTTTCATGAACATGCAAGAGTATCGATTATTATGATACATGGAACCTAAGGTCAAAGATTATGGCGACTATATGCATAAGGGTGAAGGGTGGTTTGTTTTAAGGGTCCCCATCCCACTAGAGCATCAATATACCTAACCACACGTGAGGCAAAAAGCCTCGCATAGGTCTAATAGTACTGATTGCTCGTTACACTACTGAAATGATCAGGGATTCGTCGCGGGGTGGAATGCTTTCACTATCTCCCAATATACTCAAAAAGAGTTATCGAGCTAATGCTATTCGCCATCCAAATATTTTCCTAAATCTAAGGTTTAGGCAAGGAGCCTTTATTATGCAAAGTGATGTATGAAAGTCAAATTATACTTAATGAGCCAAATGGAGATTATTTTGGAAAAAAAAAATTCCATAACCAAATAGTAATCTCTTATTTTCCTTTTTATTTTTTAAAAAGGTAGCAATTAGTCCCCAGTTGAGTTGCCAGCTATAAGGCCTCGCTTGAGCACTAGCTCGGTCTGCTAGAGGGAACCAGGATGCTCATTCGAGTTTAGACTCATGATGGAACCCTCGAGTTTAGATTTGGTTGATTTTAAAAATAATTTTTTGGAGAACCACCCTAATTTATTTTTAAATGGGAAAATTAAAAAAAACTCCAGTTTACTCCAATTCATTAATTTTTTAATTAATTTGCCCATAGATAAAATCACTAGCCTCGAACCAGGTTGAGCTTAGGGACTAGGTTTTTTGTTTTAAATAATCAAAATTTGGCTCTTATGTTTAATTTGACTTTGAAAAATTGATTTCATGAATGACAAATATTATAAGATGATAATTATAAATAAGATGCATGAATATGACATGAGTGTAAGGAGAAAAATAAAATATCCACAAATTACATTAAACAAAAGGGGAAAGGAAATCGATTGAGAATTGGATTTGAGGTTTGGATTTAGATTTCAAACGTGCCTACGTACCCCATTGAATGGGGATCAAAAATCCACATAGTTCATTCTACGATTAAGTGGAGGGGTTTAGAAGTTGATCAGATTGATTTTGATTTAGATGTTTTGAGAGTGAAGAAAAAAGTTGATATATTTACTTTTGGTGGACGGAGGGTTTTCCCAGACCGAAGTTTCGTTTTATCGGGATTGGGTGATTAGATGGATTGAAAGATTAAT